>LPNX010360589.1:29703-70539 GCA_001517045.1 Pseudotsuga menziesii | reverse complement strand
GATTCCTTGGATGCACAGCATTATGAAGAGCATCATAATAATGGGACATGCTGCTTGAGCCTTTCAAAGATGGAGGTAATTATTGAATAAACACTTAATATTTTTTCAATTGGCATTTTATATTCATAATCTGTCTGAGACATTGTGCATAGGTTCACTAGCGGGGTTGATGGAATCTTAAGTGGTTCACCAGAGGCAGTTCCCTCTGTGGTCTAGCCCCACTGAATGGTATGAGTATTGATGATTGTTTGTTTTTTACCAGGGTCAGCACTGTTACTGTAGGGTTCTGGAGTTTCTTATGAATGTGTGGGCATATCATAGCGCAAGAAGAATGATTTATGTGAATCCAGAAACAGGTGTAATGCAAGAGCAACACAGGATGGAGCATCGAAGAGGTCATATGTGGGAAAAATGGTTTGATTTCAGTCTTTTAAAGGCCATGGATGAGGATTTGGCAGAGGAGGCAGATTATGAGCACCATGTAAAAAGATGGCTATGGCCTTCCACTGGAGAAATACTCTAGCAAGGGATTTATGAAAGGGAACAAAATCATCGCCACCACCTAAAAGCATTGAAAAAGAAAAAATACAAAGAAAAACTGGAACGAATGCGAGGTAGATATAGGTAGAAGTCCCTTGGAAAGATTATTAAACCACCACTACCTAAGGGTGTTGGCAGTGGCTCAGTAAAAAGAGAGGATCCTGTGGCCTAGAACACCGAAATATTGACAATGATTTTTCTTGTCTTGCAAACATATGGACTGGATCCTACTTTTGTACTAGTAACTCTACATGTCCAAACAAAGTTGCGAGGGTGTGATATCTTTGTGGTACTGTCCATTGTCCATTAATTATATGCTTGATAGCCCATGATGGCTCCCTATTCTTTCATCAATCGGTTGTATAATAGTCATGTGTGTGGCAGCATGCAAGTTTTTTCCCTAGAAATTGTATGTCTCAGACACGGGGAGTTTGTGACAACCTATAGGCAGAGCTACAAGATATTTTTATAGAATACCCCCATGGGAGAGAGAAGTGTACAATGCAAAGAAACAGGCATTATTGGGGCATTGCTAGCAATTGTTGAAATTTCCTTTTTTGTTCCTGTATGATGGAAAAGGAAGGCTTGTATTTTACCTCCTCACATGGAGACAATTCCGAAACAACATTTTGGATTGAACAAAATTTTCAGAGTGGGAATAAATGTGTTCAAATGAGGGAATAAATGTGTTCAAATTAAAGAGAGTATTGATCTTTTCTCTCTCCAAATTAAACTATGGTTTTCAAGTGGAGAATGAACTCAAATTTCCACCATTTTTCTTTGTACTTTTGTTATCCTTGAACATTTATTTAAGACAAGTCAACAGTTTGGCACAATTCGGTGTCGATGCAGTAGAGTAACATTGCATTCCAGTTAAGCAAAGTGATCGGTAAATGGCCTGGTATTCGCTACTGCTTCATTCTTGGTGTTCAAATTGGTGTGCAAGAGGTGTCCGCAAGATTCAAAACTGGGTCTCCTCATGGGATCTGCCCTTAATTTACTATTCAACCAAAGGGCAGTGGATCTGCCCTGCATTTTTTTTTTAAAACTTATACAAAGCGTGGATACAACGATGGCTAGGCATGGATACAGAGACGACAAGGCGTGGATACAGAGACGACAAGGCATGGGTATAGCGACGTCTTATTCCTGGGTTTGCATTTTAAAAAAAAAAACCTTATACAGAGCATGGATACAGCAACGGCCAGGCGTGGATACAGAGACAGCCAGGCGTGGATATAGCGATGGCTTAGACATCTAACAAAATATAGAACATTGTCTCTCTTGCAATGCAAATTAGGGGTCGTCTCTATTGCGACGGAATTGTTTCCATGGAAAAAAAAACACTTAGATGTGGCAATATCCACGCTTTTCCGTGGATATTGCCACGTTTTGCCGTGGAAAAATTGATCACTTGTACTAGTGCTTTTAGAATATACTTGTTCAAATGTTATTGCACTTGTATCCAAGGTATGGTAGTGACTATGGTTATATTTCCATGGTACCAAAGGACAAAGATGATACTCTAGTCAAACAAAAACTAGAAGAGAGTGTAAACATTATATGCTTTACCTGTAGCTCTTTAGTATTGTTAGGGCATTAGGAAAAACTATTTATTCAATCTGGAAACTTTTCCCAATTGAAACTTCAGATCTTTATTGCCAAAATGAATTGCATGTTTCTATCAGAGGGGTGTTATATCACCATATGCTTGTTTATTTATGCAACAAGGAACAATAATCAGATTTTACATTTATTTAGGAATGCTTGTTTTCATTTCCCATTGTGATCTTTTTGACCTAAAATTTTGTCATCCAGCTGTAGCTGTTGCTTGATAATTTTTGTGTTTACAACTTTACAAGTTTACACCCATTGAATTTTGAGCCTAAAATATTCACATTCCAATAACATCTCCAGTGCATCTACAGACATGACTAATATCAGATTAGCTCTAAATTTTGTGCAAGAAAGATGGCATCCTTGTGTATCTCGAGTCCTAATGGAGCAAACTTGGTGTTAAATCTAGGTTTTCAAACATTTAGGCTATATGCCCTCTTATGCTACACAATGATGGGCCTCATATTAAACATGTAAATTATTTGCAAGCAAGAGCATGCATGGCCTCTTTCATTACAAATAAATCTTGCCTTGTAAAAGAAAGTAACTTATTGTTATGTCTTGGCTTCCCTTTTCTAAAATTCCCAATCTTAAAATTGTGTTAGGGTCATATGGCATGATATCCGAGTTCCCTAGCTTATTTTTCTTACTATTTAGTATTTATTCACCAAAATATTGGTGTTCACCATATGTGTATTTCTCATAAGGGTTCACGATTCTTGGAACATTCTGAAGTAAAACTTTAGGCAATCTTCCTTCCAAACATCTTAGGATGGTGTAGTGTCTAAAAGAGCTTGAATCCTATCACCGTTCTCAATATCTAACTGTTGGTCTCACTTTCGAACAGGATCTTTCTCTCCTTGTACCTAATTTATGAAAACATATTTTGAAATGTAGGATACTCTGGGAAACAAGGACTAGCTTCTGCTTTTCTTGAACATGTCAGTGCATTTTGATCCTCTATGAAGTTTTCCATGTTAACTATTCTTCTTAACCATCCCCATGCTTAGTATATGCTTGCAAATCTCTGCTTCTAGGAGGAGATGACTGTAATCTTGTAAACCGGAAAGGAAAAACAACATTGTTGCTTACCAGGGGAAATAGTTTATCAAAAATTGCAGTGGGTGTTATATTGACCATCTTGCAAGGAAGTTGGTTCCTACTAGTGATCAAATCTGCAAACATACAATGCAGGGTACAAGTGCTCCACATATGAATATGGTCCAGATGCTTAAATATGGTGTTATAACATGGGGGAAGTCATGAAGAATAAATGTTTACATTAATGAAGCCGTGTTGGGACTGAGTCGTACATTCCAGAGAAATCGTGGGAAACGTGATGCCAATATACCAGGGACATTTAGAATTGTCACTATGAATAAAAGAGAAGTTCACTTTGAAGCAAGAAATGATGCCAATCTAGAAGTCTAGGTTTGTGGAATTAACTTGATTACAAAAGAAGTTACCATCTCAAGTGGTCCTGCAGTTGCAAGTAAAATTTATTTTATAGCTAAAAACAAACCTGGGGTCTTTGCACTGAGATATATTTCTTTTGTGCAAATTTGAATTGGTATCAAACATCATCCAAACAAAAGAAAACATGTGCAGGTAGTTAAAGGATCAATTTTGGTTGTTGTTTTGTGGCTTTATGAGATTAGGTAATAAGATTTCCTCAAGTTCAGTCAGTTGAACTTACAAGCAGGAAAAAATTCAAAATTTAGTAGCTGGTATTTCTGAGAAGAAAAAGTCATGTACAGTATTTTCATAGGACAATGGGATTTTGTGACATTCAATGTGTTGAATGCATCCAACTTTATACTAGTAGAGGTTTCCATCACATTGGTTAATTTATTTACTTGTGTTTAAGAAAGAAGGGAAGGTGGCAAAGTCGCTAGTGTTTTGGGAAACTTATAAAGAAACTTGTGTAAGAGATCCAAGATTTGAGTCAATTTTAAGTGAATGAATCAATTTTGGTTGTCATTGAATGTTTAAATATTTCTTTATAGTCGACTTCCCAACCTCCATATTTAACTATTTACACTAGGTTTTGATGTAAGCTATAAGGAAACAAATTCTTGGCAGTGTGGAAAGTTGTTGCGGTATTGCAGAGTTTCCGTGGGGAAATTAACATTCCCAGAGAATAATCCTTCAACATGGTCTAAACATATGATATGACATGCCATTCCTTCTAATATAAACATTTATATCCTTTCTGTTCAGTGCTTTTGTAAAATAAACTAAATATATAGTTAGACTTAGCTTAGGAATTCCATAACACCCAGAGGACCTTTAGTTGTTTGTAGCCAACCAGAAACCTTAATTTGTTTGGCATCATTATCCCATGCATGTACACCTGCAAGATAATGGTCGGCTCCAATGTTGCTCCCATTAAGTGAGCTTTTGTTAGAGTAGTTCTGATTTTTTGGGGAACATTATTATTTACTATACTACAAACCTTTGGAGAGTTTCACATTATGCCTAGATTTTGTTGTTCTGTAGGTTTTACTAACTTCTTGTTTTTTAGGTCCTTTCATTAAATTGAGAAGTAGAATGGTGCCTTTATTTTTGTATTTTGTAAAATCAATTTTCTTACAGGGGTTTCATCATCATTGATTTAGAGTGACCAGTTTTCCTCAATGTAGTTGGCAAGAATTTTGTAAAGTCATTTCAGATGTTGAAAATCAAATTTAGAGATAGGCGTAGACTACATTCAAGAGTCAATCTTCGTAAAACAGCCTCTGTTTAGAATCCTAATATTGTTATCCTAAAATTTTGAATCAACTTCATGGTTTTGTCATGCTCTGATTTTTATATAACCAACAACAGGTGGGTTCTGATTTGAAACTTTCTATTGTTGTTGTTGTGTACATGCAACTGATTCTATCTAGGTATTTCGAGTGTAGTTTAGTGTCTCAATTAGTAGCGAGTAGAGACAATCTCCTGATGATGCTCTTCTTGTTACTTCAGTGCTTACACTAAATGTGTCGACTCAATTTCCTAATAATTAGTAGAGAATTCATTTTTAATGTACAAGTACCACCAAGACTTTAGGAATGACATCTAGAGATTGCTTGAATTTTTTATTTGAAACAGACCATTGTGCATATGAAGTTTGTTTAATGTTTTATCCAAATGGGTCATTGTGACATCCGAGTGTTAGCCTTAGTTTGAAAGTTTGGTATCTTGCTTTTATTTATAAATTATACAAGTTTGATGTCATAACCCCAAATTTTTCAAAAAAATTTTAAATTTTTAAATTTGCATATCATTAACATAAATACAGTAAACTAATTATTAAATTAGTTATAAATTACCATATTCATTATCTATATTTTCTGTTGGTTATGTTTAGCGATAGAACATTTCTTTTCAGTTTACTGACTTTGTTTCTTATTGCGACTACAAGGTGAGACTGTCATGCAACTGGGCTTACTTAGCTTTCGAGCTAATGCAGATAGTTTGATGTTCTTACAGACTACAGGTAAGAGGTTTTGGTGCTACTGGTCGCTATTCTAAAGTGTTTAAATACAAGTTCGCTGCAAAACAAAAGTTCAGTAAGACAATAGTTGCTAGACAACTATCAATATTTGTAGAGGTAAATCCATTAGCTGTTCTTCTTTCTAGTAGAAGTAGATTTATGTTTCTTAATGATTACTGAACTGTTCAATATTTATCATAGTGGGAAGTGTCAAAAGATATTAAATAATATTACTTACAAGTAGAGTAAGAAATGGCAAAGTTATAAAGTCAATAGTTTACCTTCACAAGTGCACAAATACAATTTACCTCTTATGGATATTAAAAGGGGGTCTACAAATTACTATTTCCATTTTCAAATTGCTTCTTGTAAAAGACATAATCATGATAATGCACCAGGTCTTGTTTACACTCCAACTGATCAAAAATATACTAAAGCTTATTTTATTCTGATAGATAACCTACTGACAACCGATTTTTATCCTATCCCTTTATACATTTAGAAGGGACTTATCCTTATTGGACTACTATCCTTAAAAGATTTCACAACTTAGAATCTTTAAGGTCTAATAATTATGTTGGAAAAATATTCCATTAACAGATTAATGGCTTCACCCCTTATACGATATAATCTCGTGATTAAGAACATCTATTCCAGGTAAGGCATTCACCCAAATAATTATTTACTATTTTCCTTTACATGTATTTATCAAACTTAAATGAATATAGCAAGAGTTACTATTTAACCAAAGGTAAGCCATGAAGGTCATTAAAAACAAATGGACCAAAGTCACAGCTTTTACTCTACTATCCTCTTTTATGATCTTCCAAAAATTATACTTTTATGTTGAGTCAAAATGGATTTAACTTAACACTTCATAGAGAAAAAGGGAAGTATAAGGTAAGAAAATGAGACCTAAGAGTCACCTTTGATCATGAATAAATTATAGCGAAATCTTTAAATTAAGATTAAAAACTTTGTTAAGGAAAAGTCTCCTCTTTATGTTTCTAATCTAGAGTATATATATAATTACCTATGCTAGAGTAAGCATATACTTACCTAGCAAAAAGGGTTATAAACATAACTTTTCCAAGGAATATATAATAGTTGGGCTCCATAAAACCATACTTTGGTGTTGAAGAGTTTTCATAAGATTTCTCACGATTTCGATGATTGGCACATCTAAGGTTGATAATAATGAACACTTCATTATTTGCATGCAGCATAGAAAAGTAAAGGACTTTGCATGAGGACTAAGGTGTAATCATCGGTTAATATAATTGATTGGGAAAAATCATTCATTCGTGCAGCGTCACCAGAACTTTACCCTTAAAACCCACTGCTCCACAAAATTTATTGGGCTATCGTGGCATTACTGTAGCCATATACTACATTGTTATAAGAGTTGTTGATGAACCCTAGCTCACATTGCCTCCCTCTCCTTCGGCTCCTGTCGCTCTGCGATGGTTCTGGTGCACCCTTGCGGCACCTCTCCTCTGCAACGATATCTTCCATCTCCTTCTCTGTTTATGGCTCGTTCTGTCTCATCTTAGTAATGCTATTCATACATTACTGTTGGTCATCCATTGGCTACTCTTCTCTCAGGTTTTCCTCTGTCATGCTAGAATGAACCCGAACCCTTGTCTGAGATAACTCCTCTCTAGTGAGGTTCGAAGGCTTGTCCTATTGTATTGCAATTTGAGTGGGGTTGTGCGTTAATCTTCCTTTCCCTTCGTGCAGTAGGGTTATCACATCGTGTTGATGGTCTTAATGATGTTGTTGGTGGTCGCGTCTCCGTCAAAAATACAGGTAAGAATATTGTAATCCTTTATTTGCTTTTACTGTTTTGTTTTTTAACCAAAACTCCTTATACAGGTTATAAATTCTAAAAATATTATTTCCTTTGTGGTTACAGGTCCTGGTTCTCCTTCCTGCGCGACTTCTGGTAGAAAGAAAGAACATCAGTTACCCGTCCTGGTAAGCCTGGTTACACCATGGCTCTTTCTCTTTGTGGGGTTCCTTTGGAACTTTTGAGGTTTGGCACAGTGCAGCCTAAAACCCTTACGGATTCAGTTTGTCTTATTGAACTGTTAATTACTTTGGAATAGATGAAGATGCCCTGCGCTGTGCGAGGGTGCTCCGGCTTCGGCCGTGATTATATAAGTTAGTTTCTTTTTTGTTTTATGTGTTTTGTAAGAAAGGGATAAAACTGAGGCAATATGCCATACTCTTCAGATACTTGCAGGGACCGAAGGCTTTGAAGAGCCATTCGATTCTCTGTGAGTTTTACTATGTAATACTTGAGGCCATGAGCCTGTCTTGGAAAAGGGTTTACACCCGTGACTTCTACCTTTGCTGTAATTACAAATTTTATAGGGTTTCCAACCTAAGTCTATTATATAAGTATTAATACTGTTTTCTTTTTTTGTATTTCTTGTTTACTTACAGTACTAAAATTTAAATGCTTATTTATGTTAAATTTTATATTACAGCTATGAGTAAAATACTGTCTTAGCTCCACCATTGTTGATTTACTTGTATAAATTTGATTTATAGGGATAAACCCTAATTTGACAGTAAGAGAAATGCGTACAACCTCTTCTTCTAAAATTCTTTGTTATTTTGTAAAGATTTTTTGTAGCTGTGGGGTTATTGATTAAGTATTACTATAATTGTTAAGATCAATAGTTAAGCATTCTGCTATTCTGTTATTTACTTACTATTGAATATGCACTTGTTTTTTTTTTATATGTACTTTCTTTTATAAGTTACCATCAGGGTTTCTGCACCTCGTTTATACATTGACTTACTTGTTATGTATAAATTGTTAAGTGTTAAATTTGTTTTATACCCTTCAGTTATATAGGGTCTTTATATTTTGTTTTATTTTATTTTAACAATGTTCTTTGATACTGTCAAGTTACCTTGTAGTACAGAAAACATATTTAGTTCAGGATTGTAATTACAACAATAAGGACATTACCTTAAATTCAAAATAATAATATTTCTATATTGTATAAAATAAAAAGTATATTATTATTATAAAATAACGATATCATTTTTATTAAGAGTATTAGAATATCTATATGTTTATCCTTAGTTTATTTTATAGCACATGAAAAGATAGCATTCTATTGTTTACTTCCTGTGTTGTTTATGCAAATACTTTATAGAGTTCTATTAATATTTAGTTTGTCTGTTGGGTTAGGATATTTGCATATGTAAATAAAAATCAAATAACACTACTTAGGATCTATATCATATAATTGTATATAGTAGCATGCATTTATAATTTATAAAAGATAGGTTAACAGTTCTAGATAAAGTTCGAGATTATTCTCATAAGAAGAAAGGAAAATAACGAAAAAGATTACATCACTAACCTTTACATAAAATCTAACACAGTTAGGTTAACTGTAAAATTTTAAACATTATTTAATTACTCCTACTTTCAGTTATGTTCTTAAACATATGGTACTTAAATTATTTTAAACTTGGAAGAAAAGAAGCTGTAAGGTTTTAACAGCTCATAAATCTATTCTAACCCTGCTCCAGTGTGATGATTATATTCTTCCATTTGTTTAAATAATAAAACTACTGAAAGTATTTTCTGTGCAAAGAAATAGTTTTATCTATGAACCTATACTACTGTCAGTCAATTTTTTAATTTTTTTTGAAAATAGGTAAAGAAACAATCTATTATTCTACAACCTCATCATGCTATTCTTATTTAAATTTACCCCTGTGCTGGAGTACAGTCTGGTAAACCCAGATGAGGAAAAACACAGAGGGTTCTTATTTGTCATCAATAGATTCTATTACTGATAAACTAAAAAAAACATCTACATCACTAAACCAGTTAAATCTTTATATAATAACTACAATCATAACATTCAATCATTCACAGTTATTAAAACAAAGACAGTTAAGTGACATAACCTGCTTGAACTTTGGACAACAACAGCAATGGGAGGCCGTTCCTCCCTACCAACTCCTAGAGAGCGCTCAAACAGTGAGTCCTCAGGACCCCCGAGCTTGCTCTGGTCTCCCTAGCTGGAACTAGGTGCAACAGTAGTTAAATACCAGTGTTCAAACTCAGTATCAAATCTGAATTGATCAGTAAGTTCTCCCAGGTAACAAGCTGTAATAACCCAAGTTACTGCAGCATTCCTCTCAGAACAAATTCCTTACTGTTTATCCCCCTTCCCTCAATGAATTTTCCTGAATACCATTCACCTGAATGAATTCTCTCTGGAAATATCTGAGCAACCATTGCTCTCTTCATTGGGTACTTTTAAAATTTTTCCTAGGTCTTTTTTGGATTCGTTGTCATTTAATGAGCCACCTACTCTAATCCCACCTTCTTGGGGGATCATGATCCCAAATATAGGGAAGTTTCTACCTGCAACTTAGGAAGTGTTTGAGGATGCTGCCACTTGTCTTTTTCCCTCCACCTAGTTCCATCCACCAGTTTGACCAGTAACCTCTTTTTAACAGCTCTCTCATGCTGTTGTCTCCACAATTTATTTATTAATAATAAAATATTCTAAATTACATTCCACTTCTGTTGACTTTGCTGAGTCATCAGTTCCTACTTAGCATTAATTTTAACATAATGTCTCAGGAATATAATTAAAACAATTAACATTATTTTACAAAATTGGGGTATGTGACATACACACCCCCTTAAAATGAAATATCGTCCTTGATGTTACGTATTCTTCATCCTATGCAACCTCCTGGAACAGATTCAGGTATGCTTCCCGCATCTTAATTTCAAGTTCCCAGGTAGCTTCTTCAGGACTAAGGTGCTTCCATTGTAGCTTCAACTGTCCAATTGTGTGGTTCCGCTGAGTAATTTCCCTCCTCCCTAGGATACAGTGCGGTTCCACTAGAACTTCTCCTTCTGGTTCCACCTATACAACATTCCAATCAATCACATGAGTAGCATCATGAACATACTTTTTTAGAAAAAAAATATGAAAAACATTATGCACTTTCAAGTTAGGTGGTAACGCTAGCTGATATGCAACTTGACCAATTCTGGATAAAATTTCAAACGGACCACAATAACGTGGTGCTAGCTTTGCAAAACTCCCCAGTCTTAGAGAGATTTTCTCTGGTCTTACCTTTATAAAAATGTGCTCACCCACCTGGAATTCTTTGGGAGTTATTTTTAAATCTGCTTGGCTCTTTTGCCGATCCTGTGCTACCTTCAAATTTTCCTGCACTTGTTTCACAATCTGTTTCATTTCCTTCAATAATTCTGGTCCTAACACTAATCTATCTACTGGATTATTACAGGAGATAGGAGTGTTGCATTTACGCCTATACAGAATTTCAAATGGACTGAACTTAGCTGATGACTGATAGTTGTTATTATATGCAAATTCTGCTAAATGCAAGTAGTCTTCCCACTTACCTGGCTGATCCTTAACATACATCCTTAACAAATCTTCCAGTGCCTGATTCACTCTTTCTATCTGTCCATCTGTTTGAGGATGGAAGGAGGTGTTGAAATTCAGTGTTGTATTTAATCCCTTAAACAAGGATTTCTAGAAATTCCTTGTGAATTTAGGATCCCTGTCCGAAATGATAACCTTCGGTACACCATGTAACCAAAAAATCTGCTTTAAGAATATGTCAGCTATGTTTGTAGCCTTGTAAGTAGTTTTAACAGGAATGAAATGTGTTGCTTTACTTAATTTATCTACCACGACCATAATTGAATCATTTTGATTCTAATTTCTGGGCAATCCAGTGATAAAATATAAGCTGATTATCTACCATTTCCAACTAGGAATAGGCAATGGTTACAATAAACCAGCTGGATGTTGGTGTTTGGTTTTCACTTGTTGACAGTCCAAACATCTAGTCATGTATTCAGCTACTTCAGATTTCATATTAGGCCAAAAATATTCTTTTCTTAGCATGGTTACAGTCTTTTGGTAACCCGGATGTCCTGAGTAAGGTGTTTTATGAACTTCATCTAGAATCAGCAACTTGACCTTAGGCACATTAGGCACATACAATTTTTCCTTAAACAATAAAAATCCATCTTTATTTAGACTATAACCTTTTATTAAGCTTTCTATAGGATCTTCTTTAGTTGTAACTTGTAATTTTTGATAAATTCCATCCTGTTTTACCCCTTCTCTAAGCTGTTCATTTAAATCAGAAGCATAAGTGTTGATTGCTGCTGTACAGTTCAGCTTTTCATTTCTACTTAAAGCATCAGCCACCTTATTTTCATTTCCTTTTATGTGTTGGATTTCAAAATCGTATTCACTCAAGAAGGCTTACCACCTTGCTTTTCTTGCATTTAAGTTAGGCTAATCTAAAAGGTATTTTAGTCCTTTATTATTAATCATTAAAATAAACTTTCTTCCTATTAAATGATGTCGCCACATTTTTAAGGCATGTATAACAACAGCAAGTTCTAAGTCATAAGTTGCATAATTCTTTTCGTGGATATTTAACTTCCTGGACTCATAGGCAATGACATGCCCGTCTTGAGTCAGCACACCACCTAAACCATCATTACAGGCATCTGTGCATACCACGAAATCCTTATTAGGATCTTCTATTCTTAGAATAGGCGCACTTGTTAATAAGGTTTTTAATTTCTTAAAAATTTCTTCACAATTTAAGTTCCAATCGAATTTCTTGCCTTTCTTTTGCAAAGAAGTGATCGGATTAGCTATTTTTGAAAAGCCTTCAATAAATATCCGGTAATAACCGGTAATTCCCATAAATTACCTAACATCTGTTACGTCCTTTGGAACTGGCCAGTCTTCGATTGCCCGAATCTTTTCAGGATCGACTGAAATCCCTTCCCTAGTCACTACGTGACCTAAGTACTGGATTTCATCCTTAAAGAAGTCACACTTGCTAAACTTCGTGAAGAGTTGTTGCTTTCGAAACTCTTGTAAAACTATCCTTAGGTGTTCTTTATGTTCTGCTTCAGTTTTAGAGTAAATTAAGATGTCATCGATAAACACGACAACGAATTTATCTAAGTATTTATGCATTATATTATTCATTAAGCAAATAAAGACAGCTGGGGCGTTGGTAAGCCTAAATGGCATTACGAAAAATTCGTAATGTCCATACCTTGTTCTGAAGGCTTTCTTGAAGATGTCCTCATCTTTAATTCTTACTTGATGATATTCTGATCTCAGGTCTATCTTTGAGAACACCGTAGCTCCATGTAGCTGATCAAACAGATCATCTATGCGGGGAAACGGATATCTATTTTTAATAGTCATCTTATTTAGTTGACAGTAGTCTATGAATAATCGCATAGTTCCATCTTTCTTTTTAACAAAGATGACCAGTGCCCCCCCAAGGAGACACACTGGGTCGAATGTACTTTTTATCTATTAACTCTTTTAGCTGTGATTTTAGCTCATTAAGTTCTAAAATATTCATATGATACGGAGCTTTCGAGCTAGGTACAGCACCTGACACCAACTCAATAGTGAAATCCAGTTCCCTCCTAGGAGGTAATCCTGGAATTTCTTCTGGAAAAACATCAGTAAATTCATTTAAAATAGGAATATCTTCTATTTTTAACTTATCCATTTCAGATTTACTTGCCTCATCTATAATAGTTACAACATAGGCTTTACACCCTTTCCTGAGTGCTCTTTTAAGTTGTAAAGCAGAAATCTGCCTTATTACATTTTTCCTAGGAATGCCTTTAACCGTTACTGATTGTTCATTACTATTTACACATGTAAAGGTTTTATCGTAACAGTTTAAAACTACCTTATTATACTCTAACCAATCCATCCCAATTAGTAAATCATAGGAGCCAAGTGGAAAAACATTAAGCTTAACTGTAGTTTTAAAATCATCCATAATTAAAGCACATTCTTTCACATAACAAGTTACTTTCCTTTTTGCCCTAGTGGATAATTGAACTAACAAGGAACTATCAAAATTTTCAACAAAAAATTTACACTTTTCCATTATCCGAGGTGCAATGTAACTAAGACTAGCTCTTGGATCAATTAAAATGGTTACTCGGGTTTGGTTAACCATACCTTCTACTTCCACCATGGAAGTCTGATAATCAGCTTGGCGGTTCTCCAATGCTGCATTTATTCTAGGCATAGTCCTTGCAAGTTCTCCAACAGTCATTTCATCCTGCACAGTGTGAATATTGTTGTTTGACTTTTTTCGATTTGGGCAGACCGAGGCATAGTGTGGGCCATTACATTCCCAGCACTTAACAGGCTCCTTTCGTTCAAAAATTTTAGTGAAATTCCCATGATTGTTTGCAGCTTCCTTTCCTTTAAAGTTACAGGAATTATTAGAATTATTAGAAGCACCATTTCTATTTCCCTGGAAGTTCTTACTGTTAGAATAATTTATGTTCTTATTATTCTTGAAATTCTTCTAGGGTACAAATTCTTTTTTCTTGAACTTAGGCTGACTGTTGTTTTTCTTAGCCTTACA
This sequence comes from Pseudotsuga menziesii, assembly GCA_001517045.1. Classification (NCBI taxonomy): domain Eukaryota; kingdom Viridiplantae; phylum Streptophyta; class Pinopsida; order Pinales; family Pinaceae; genus Pseudotsuga; species Pseudotsuga menziesii. The sequence continues at coordinate 56,441 of LPNX010360589.1, read as the reverse complement.
GTTGGCTATGCCTTCTTTCTTCTTGTTCTGTTCAAAACAGAAATTAGCCTTCCGCATGGCTTCCTCCAGAGTCTTCGGGTTATCATACTCGATTTTGTCCTTGATGTGATATGGCAGATAGCTGAGAAACCGCTGCACTTTAGATTTCTCATCGACTAAATAAGGTACATACCTCAACAAGCTTAAGAATTTACTGTTTAAATCCTTCATAGTGATGGATCCTAACTTTAATTCGTAAAATTCTTTAGCTCTTTCTTCATAATATTGTTCAGACAGAAATTTCTTCTTGAAGTACCTTTTAAAGGTACTCCAATTAACTTCTTTTTCTTTGATCCCCTTGACTCTTTTCAGATCTTGCCACCATATGTCTGCTTTTCTAGAGAGATTATAAATTGCCATTCTTGCCTTCAGCTGATTTGAATAGTTGTATATCTGAAAATATTTCCTCATCCCGGATAACCAGGACTCTGCTTCCTCCCCTTTTTCAGTCTCTCCGTTGAAAGTTGGGGGATTTATTTTTTTGAACTCCCTAGAAATCTCTTCATATGGTCTGTACTTCTTATTTATGTCATACAACTCAGCCTCATTACTGTCACAAGTAGTGTAATAACTTTGTTGTTCCTTGAACCCTTCAGATGATGAACTGCTTTCAGCTTTGGCCAGCTTCATCTTTTTAGATCCTTTCTGATGGCTAGCTTCCTCAGATTCGGATCTTTTGCTCCTCCCTTCAGTCTGGAATTTTTCCATCAAAATTTGGTTCAACTCTTCCTGAGTCTTCAATATCCTCTCATTGTCCTTCTTGACTGATTCCATTTCAGTCTTCAAATCCTTTATAGTTTGCATCAGCTCTGAGGAGTGAGCAATTATCTCTTCTAACACAGGTTCTCTGGACATTTGTCTTGTCTCGGTGTTTGGAGACTCCTCCTGAGCATATTCTCCTAGCTTCTCCATACCTTCCTGTTAGATTCAGAAAAAAAAATAAACTTTTATGTTCTTTACATAAAACAAAATACAGGTTAGTACATTATTCTTACTATTCTATGGAAACTAGTTGGGCCGCATCAAGGCCTAGTATTTGAACCATGCTCTAACACCACATGTCATAACCCCAAATTTTCCAAAAAAATTTAAAATTTTTAAATTTGCATATCATTAACATAAATACAGTAAACTAATTATTAAATTAGTTATCAATTACCATATTCATTATCTCTATTTTCTGTTGCTTATGTTTATCGATAGAACAGTTCTTTTCAATTTACTGACTTTGTTTCTTATTGCGACTACAAGGTGAGACTGTCATGCAACTGGGCTTACTTAGCTTTCGAGCTAATGCAGATAGTTTCCTGTTCTTGCAGACTACAGGTAAGAGGTTTTGGTGCTACTGGTCGCTATTCTAAAGTATTTAAATACAAGTTCGTTGCAAAACAAAAGTTCAGTAAGACAATAGTTGCTAGACAACTATCAATATTTGTAGAGGTAAATCCATTACCTGTTCTTGTTTCTAGTAGAAGTAAATTTATGTTTCTTAATCATTACTGAATTGTTCAATATTTATCATAGTGGTCAGTGTCAAAAGATCTTAAATAATATTACTTACAAGTAGAGTAAGAAATGGCAAAGTTTTAAAGTCAATAGTTTACCTTCACAAGTGCACAAATACAATTTACCTCTTACGGATATTAAAAGGGGGTCTACAAATTACTATTTCCATTTTCAAACTGCTTCCAGTAAAAGACATAATCATGATAATGCACCAGGTCTTCTTTACACTCCAACTGATCCAAAATATACTAAAGCTTATTTTAGTCTGACAGATAACCTACTGACAACCGATTTTTATCCTATCCCTTTATACATTTAGAAGGGGCTTATCCTTATTGGACTACTATCCTTAAAAGATTTCACAACTTAGAATCTTTAAGGTCTAATAATTATGTTGGAGAAATCTTCCATTAACAAATTAATGGATTCACCCCTTATACGATATAATCTCGTGATTAAGAACATTTATTCCAGGTAAGGAATTCATCCAAATAATTATTTACTATTTTATTTTACATGTATTTATCAAACTTAAATGAATATAGCAAGAGTTACTATTTAACCAAAGGTAATCCATGAAGGTCATTAAAAACAAACGGACCAAAGTCACAGCTTTTACTCTACTATCCTCTTTTATGATCTTCCAAAAATTATACTTTTATGTTAAGTCAAACTGGATTTAACTTAACACTTTATAGAGAAAAAGGGAAGTATAAGGTAAGAAAATGAGACCTAAGAGTCACCTTTGATCATGAATAAACTATAGCGAAATCTTTAAATTAGGATTAAAAACTTTGTGAAGGAAAAGTCTCCTCTTTATGTTTCTAAGCTAGAGTATATATATAATTACCTATGCTAGAGTAAGCATATACTTACCTAGCAAAAAGGGTTATAAACATGACTTTGCCAAGGAATATATAATAGTTGGGCTCCATAAAACCATACTTTGGTGTTGAAGAGTCGTCATAAGATTTCTCACGATTTCGATGATTGCCACATCTAAGGTTGATAATAATGAACACTTCATTATTTGCATGCAGCATAGAAAAGTAAAGGACTTTGCATGAGGACTAAGGTGTAATCATCGGTTAATATAATTGATTGGGAAAAATCATTCCTTCGTGGAGCGTTACTAGAAATTTACACTTAAAACCCATTGCTCCACAAAATTTACTGGGCTATCATGGCATTACCGTAGCCATATACTACATTGTTATAAGAGATGTTGATGAGCCCTAGCTCACATTTCCTCCCTCCCCTTCGGCTCCTGTCGCTCTACGATGGTGCTGGTGCACCCTTGCGGCACCTCTCCTCTGCAACGATATCTTCCAGCTTCTTCTCTGTTTATGGCTCATTCTGTCTCATCTTAGTAATGCTATCCATACATTACTGTTGGTCATCCATTGGCTTCTCTTCTCTCACGTTTTCCTCTGTCATGCTAGAATGAACCCAAACCCTTGTCTGAGATAACTCCTCTCTAGTGAGGTTCGAAGGCTTATCCTATTGTATTGCGATTTGAGTGGCGATGTGCGTTAATCTTCCTTTCCCTTCCTACAGTAGGGTTATCACATCGTGTTGATGGTCTTAATGCTGTTGCTGGTGTTCGCGCCTCCGTCAAAACTCCAGGTAAGAATATTGTAATTCTTTCTTTGCTTTTACTGTTTTGTTTTTTAACCGAAACTCATTATCGAGGTTATAAATTCTAAAAATATTATTTCCTTTGTGGTTACAGGTCCTGGTTCTCCTTCCTGCACGACTTCTGGTATAAAGAAAGAGCAGCACTTACCCATCTTGGTAAGGCTGGTTACACCATGGATCTTTCTCTTTGTGGGGTTCCTTTGGAACTTTTGAGGGTTGGCACAGTGCGGCCTAAAACCCTTACGGCTTTAGTTTGTCTTATTGAACTGTTTATTACTTTGGATTAGATTAAGATGTCCTACGCTGTGCGAGGGTGCTCCGGCTTCGGCCACGATTGTATATGTTAGTTTCTTTTGTGTTTTACGTGCTGTGTAAGAAAGGGATAAAACTGGCAATATGCCATACTCTTCAGATACTTGGAGGGACCGAAGGCTTTGAAGAGCCATTCGATTCACTGTTAGTTTTACTGTGTAATACTTGAGGCCATGAGCCTGTCTTGGAAAAGGGTTTACACCCTTGACTTCTACCTTTGCTGTAATTACAAATTTTACAGGGTTTCCACCCTAAGTCTATTATATAAGTATTAATACTGTTTTCTTTTTTTGTATTTCTTGTTTACTTACAGTACTGAAATTTAAATGCTTATTTATGTTAAATTTTATATTACAGCTATGAGTAAAATACTGTCTTAGCTCCACCGTTGTTGATTTACTTGTATAAATTGGATTTATAGGGTTAAACCCTAATTTGAAAGTAAGAGAAATACGTACAGTCTCTTCTTCTAAAATTCTTTGTTAATTTGTAAAGATTTTTCGTAACTGTGGGGTTATTGATTAAGTATTACTATAATTGTTAAGCTGAATAGTCGAGTATTCTGCTATTATGTTATTTACTTACTATTGAATATGCACTTGATTTTTTTATTATATGTACTTTCTTTTATAAGTTACCATTAGGGTTTCTGCATGTGGTTTATACATTGACTTACTTGTTATGTATAAATTGTTAAGTGTTAAATTTTGTTTATACCCTTGAGTTATATAGGGTCTTTATATTTTGTTTTATTTTATGTTAACAATGTTCTTAGGTACTGTCAAGTTACCTTGTAGTACAGAAAACATATTTAGTTCAGGATTGTAATTACAACAATAAGGACAATACCTTAAATTCAAAATAATAATATTTCTATATTGTATAAAATAAAAAGTATACTATTATTATAAAATAACGATATTATTTTTATTAAGAGTATTAGAATCTCTATATGTTTATCCTTAGTTTATTTTATAGCACATGAAAAGATAGCATTCTGTTGTTTACTTCCTATGTTGTTTATGCAAATACTTTATAGAGTTCTATTAATATTTAGTTTGTGTGTTGGGTTAGGATATTTGCATATGTAAATAAAAATCAAATAACACTACTTAGGATCTATCTCATATAATTGTATATAGTAGCATGCATTTATAATTTATAAAAGATAGGTTAACAGTTCTAGATAAAGTTCGAGATTATTCTCATAAGAAGAAAGGAAAATAACGAAAAAGATTACATCCCTAACCTTTACATAAAATCTAACACAGTTAGGTTAACTGTAAAATTTTAAACAGTAATTTAATTACTCCTACTTTCAGTTATGTTCTTAAACATACAGTACTTAAATTATTTTAAACTTGGAAGAAAAGAAGCTGTAAGGTTTTAACAGCTGATAAATCTATTCTAACCCTCCTTCAGTGCGACGATTATATTCTTCCATTTGTTTAAATAATAAAACTACTGAAAGTATATTCTGTGCAAAGAAATAGTTTTATCTATGAATCTATACTACTGTCAATCAAATATTTTTTTTTTTTTGAAAATAGGTAAAGAAACAATCTATTATTCTGCAACCTCATCATGCTATCCTTATTTAAATTTACCCCTGTGTTGGAGTACGGTCTAGTAAACCCAGATGAGGAAAAACACAGAGGGTTCTTATTTGTCATCAATAGATTCTATTACTGATAAACTAAAAAAAACATCTACGTCACTAAACCAGTTAAATCTTTATATCATAACTACAATCATAACATTCAATCATTCACAGTTATAAAAACAAAGACACTTAAGTGACAAAACCTGCTTGAACTTTGAACAACAACAACAATGGGAGGTCGTTCCTCCCTACCAACTCCTGGAGAGCACTCAAACAGTGACTCCTCAGGGCCCCCGAGCTTTCTCTGGTCTCCCTGGCTGGAACTAGGTGCAGCAGTAGTTAAATACCAGTGTTCAAACTCAGTATCAAATCTGAACTTATCAGTAATTTCTCCCAGCTAACAAGCTGTAATAACCCAATTTACTGTAGCATTCCTCTCAGAACAACTTCCTTACTGTTTTTCCCCCTTCCCTCAATGAATTTTCCTGAATACCATTCACCTGAATGAATTATCTCTGGAAATATCTCAGCAACCTCTGCTCTATTCATTGGGTACTTTTAAAATATTGCCTAGGTCTTTTTTGGGTTAGTTGTCATTTAATGAGCCACCTGCTCTGATCCCACTTTCTTAGGGGATCATGACCCCAAATATAGGGAAATTGGCACCTGCAACTTAGGAAGTGTTTGAGGATGTTGCCACTTGTCTTTTGCCCTCCACCTAGTTCCATCCACCAGTTTGACCAGTAACCTATTTTTAACAGCTCTCCCATGCTATTGTCTCCACAATTTATTTATTAATAATAAAATATTCCGAATTACATTCCACTTCCGTTGACTCTGCTGAGTCATTAGTTCCTACTTAGCATTAATTTTAACATAATGTCTCAGGAATATAATTAAAACAATTAACATTATTTTACAAAATTGGGGTATGTGACATTTGATCATTTTGTTAAATCAATTTCAAGGACAACCAGCATAGATCTATCTTAACTCCAGATCTATCAAGTGCTAAAAGGGATCAAATCCTTTGTACTCTAAAAAATGCTTTTACCTCAAGGGATTTGATCACTTTGAAGGCTTGGTAGATACGAAGTTAAGATGAATCTATGCTGGTTTATTTTATTAGCCATCCCCTTCTTTTAGTGTTAGTTTTCAAAAAGATCAAATTAGGAACATAGTTTTACTCTTGGTGTTCATGTGGCCTACTTGTCACATCATAAAGCTTGAAATTATCAAGAGTACATGGGGTAGTAAAGGAACTATAATCATCATGATCAGATTCATCACTAGTAATATTAGATTCACTGTTGTGACCATTGCCAAGATCATCATAATTTTATGCTATGGTTGGAACATACTTGAACCATGGAGAAGACGAATTCGTTGAATCTCTAGCCATGCTGCTTAAAGGCAAGTGCAAATTACTATGAGCATAAACAAGATCTCTCAAATATCCAAATAATAACATGTTTCTTTTATTGGATTGTAAAATGGTTAAAGCTTCCCCAATTCCTTCCACATGCGGAAGCACTTGATCCTTGGCTCAAGATATGAATGGAAAAATGTTTCAATTTGGGGGGTTCTACACAACAAAAATCCTACCAGTTATATGTAGTAGTATTGGTCGTGTCTTCTTTGGCTAAAGCATTTCTAAATATCCCTTCTTCTAACTTGTAAGCTCTAAGATGGTATATAACCTTATGTGTTAAAATTTAACTTGTAAGCTTTAAGATGGGATGTAACCTTATGTGTTAAACTTTTGGGTTACTTTGAAAGTGTTTACACCATGTCTCGGGGTGCTCCATGAGATTTGGGGCACATAGTGTAAGACTAATCCTTGGATAGTCCAAGATATATTGTAAGCATGAGAGATGGCCTGTGATGGATATGCACAGTTGAGATTAATGTTGCAAACATCGTTGATAAATTTTTGATGTTCCGAGAAATATCGCTATTTTCATATCGAAGGTTTTTTTTGTGAAAAAAAAAGTCAATCTTTTCACCCTTTTTTTTCTTGATTTATCTTGAGATATTGCAGATTTTCCCCATTTTTTTAAAGGAGATCTTGACTTCGTGGAGGGTGGAGTATGCTTGTTTTTTTGCCGTTGTTTATCAAATCTAGACCAAGTTGGAGGGTTAAAAGACAATTTTGGGCATGAGAAACCTTACGAAAAGTGAACAATGGCAAAAAACAGGCTTGGAGGAATGTCGGGTTGAATTTGAGGGTTAAAATGGCATTATGAAACAATTCTGGGCATGCATATGGACATAAAGAGAAGAATTGGGCACTTCAACATCCTCAAAGGCTCAAACCTTCATTTTGGGCGCAAATAATGGTTATTCTAACCTCCCAATCAACAATTTACAACGTTATTATGAATTCTAGGCTTTTTTTCTCCACAAAAGGGGTGCAAACAAACCTAAAAAAGAGACGTGAGTTAATTTTAGACCCTATAAACCAAGTCTGAGTGTGATTTAGGTGATTTTGGGCAGTCTCTTGATGGAGACCAGTAGCAAATAATATTCCTGGGTGGTTGTCCTTGCAACAGTAGCCGCAAAACAACCTAAAAATTTCCTAGGATCATTGTTTAAGGCTGTCAGGAGGCTGGGTCATACCCATAATTTCCCATGAGGCCTATTCAACCTAGAGGAACTGCCGAGATTTGCACTTTTCACCTCTATTTTTACTGTTTGATTACTTTTGTCACTGTCATGGCTTCCAAAACCAAACAAGAATTGCTTTCTAGGGTTTGAAGTTGACCTAATGTTGCTAGAAGTGAAAATCTTCGCCTTTTCCAATTCCAAAAGATCTAAGACTCAATTATGAGCATGGCATTCCTCTGAAAACATAAGGTGAACACCCTATGCAAATAAGGGCGCAATAAGATGAAACCCTATGTTTAGGAGGCAAAATTTCTCAAGTAGAGTAAGAAAGTGGAGGGGAAGGTGGCATGGGGATTTGATAACAAATTCCCTTGTATGATTGAAAAGGTTTGTTTGTGCCAAAACAATGGCAGTATCCAACCCAAGCACAAAGCTCACAAGAAAAAGGGAAGAAAACACAAAAGCCATCTCGAAGTGCCAAGTTAGTTTGATGCAGGGGCATATACTATTTGAGTAAAGTCATTTATGAATTTTCTAGGTCAATGGAACTTAAGAATACCTAGGGTCTCACATGTTTCTAACTTGCTTTATTTTGTTGAGAGGTTGAATAAAGAGGATAAGGATACTACATCCTTTTCCCAATGTAATTGATAGAGGTAGTTGAGCATTTCCAGAACTGTAGCATTTAGTTAGTGATTTGTTAAGTGAGTCACAAGTTAGTTGAGTTAATCATGGATTATGTTCCTTCTTTATAGGATCAAAGAAGCAGAATTCGAGTTGTATTTAGTTTAGTTGATTACCTTCAAGTTAATTAGATTTTTGGTAGCTCAATAGAGCGAGGGTTAGCTCGCAGAAGTTGAAGATAGAGATTCAAGTGGAAAAGGGCTCGAAATGCTCAATTCCTTGGAGAAAAATAGAGACAATTTCTCTCGGTAAAATCGATCTCTACATTGTATGAAAGGCTTAGAAAATTAAATAAGAAACATAGTGATTTTCTATATGAAGTCTTTGAGTTGAATAACAGTGGAAATATAATCTATTAGCTTGTTTTAATCTGATGGAAGAGTAAGTCTTCTATGTAAATATTTATTTTATATGGAATTGAATTTGAGTTTAGCAATTGCAATCCAGATAATCAATGGGAATCTTTAAACATGTGAATTGTGTGCACAGATGTTGAAGGGATTAACATTGTTGTAAGAGGATTAACATGGGATAATCAATGAGATAATTTTTTTTGTTGAAACATTGATGATTTGAGCTACATTACCTTCATGCAGCTTATTTTAATAATGATGTTTTGATATTTATCTCTTACATTGTCTCTTTCTTGTATGTGATAGGAAATGATGTTGGAATTTGAGAAATCTAGGTCTAGGAGCTATCTCTTCACATAGATAGTGGCCTAAAATTAAAGGATAAATAACTAATTTGACAACACTTTCGCTAAGTAAGAATGAGCTCATTCAAGTACATGAAACCATGTTGGTGTTTAAGAGGAATATCTTGACAAATATTTATGGTTTGTTTATTGCTTTTGTTTGAAGCATTTTGTTGATTTTTGAAGTTTGTGTGTATTTTGGTTAATTATTGTGTTAGTCCCTTGAATGCTTCTAGTTCTCATTTGATGCTTGATTTAACCATTTGTTGTAGCTTGATTTAAGATTGGTTTTAGTCGATTTCCATTGATTCAGGGTTTGAGAAAATATATTTTTATTACCTTCGAGTTGCATGAATTATTTGTCTTCACTTTTTTGAATCTCAATTCTTTTATGTTGATTGCATATTTTTTTTGTAAATACGTATCATTATTCAAAAATAAATGAGCTCTACATAACTAAGCGAAGAGAAAAATGGTCTATGCAGTAGGTTCCTATGCATTGATCGTAGGATACCTATTGGCACAAAACCAAAATTCATATATAATGCAATAATCAATTAGAATAAATGCAATGCATAATTGTATTAGCCTCCACGACCAAAATTAGCTAATGGAGGCCAAGATCGAGCATAATTTATGTTTCTATTAGTTTATCGGTTTGTCAAGATTTAGGTCCCCACATGTCTGCTATACCATTAAGGGACGAGATAACAAGTGGAGTCCCCACTTGCCATGAATCTAGTGAGTGCAGTTGTGTTTCACTAACACCTTCGAGTTGTGAATCATGAGTCTACATGTTCTGTTGTTGATGATGTGATTCATTTTATTTGACTAATGTTGTTGTTCCCCTATTTTTACAATATTTTATAAATTAGTAAAAGATTCGCTAGTTTCTACAATTTTTTATAATGAAGTTAAATATTCGCCAAGATTTTACAATATCTTATGACTTAGTGAAAGATTCACCAAGTTTTTACAATATCTTATAACCTAGTAAAAGATTCACCAAGATTTTACAACATTATATAATAAAATCAAAGAATCACCAATTTTTTTATATATACATGTTATATTATTGATAAAATCGCCTTCAAATTTTTCTATATATCGGAGAGATTCGTCCATTTTTTATACATATAAATTTAGGGGGTTCTTAAAATCATCCCTGATTGGTAGCTAGATTCGTGACATAGGTAGTAGGCACAAATTTTTGAGCTGTTTCGGGCCTAGTAGTAGACTAATAGTTGTTCTTTTTTGTTATAGTCGTAGTTGTTTAAACATTGTCACACTTTAGATTGCAATCCCAAGTGACTCGAGAGTTAGAGTGACATCTAGATGGTTAGTTCCTAGTAGTCATCAATGATTACTCGCCATGTTGCACAACTAAGCAGTGAATGCATGGCATGATTAAGTAAGTAATTATAATTATCATATTTCCAATATTTTGAATGATGAGTTAAACTTTATAGCATAAGAATTTCAACATCTTTCAAAAGTTACACTTCTTTTGAAATGTTGGTATAAATTATGGTGTAAAATTCAAATTTAAAATTTAAAATTGGAGGACAATTTTTACTTTACACTTCTCGGAAGGGCTAGAACCCTTTGGAAAGGGCTGTGAAGGGTTCAATTTTGAACGCTGAATTTTGGCTTCTCCCCACACAAATGCCAGAAAGCCGTTGGATTTTCTCATATGTCATCGAACCGCACTCCAGCATTTAGATGGATAGAAGCCAAAACTCCCGTGGCTTAATAAGTTTCGCCTTTGTTGCACTATCGCATCCCAACAACAGATGGAAATGTGTACATTGTTCATCTGCACTAACGCTCCATAGCCCCAGTGCATTCATTAAAACAAACGACATTCAATCTGTACATCAAAATGTGTCATTTTAAAGTTATTATCTTGCCTTTTTTTTTTCAGATATTTAGCTATTCTTTTGATCTACGTCATAGTTGTCGAAAATTCAAAATGGCAACACCTACGAGATTTATATATTTTCCATATTCCAAATCAACAGGGCTACTGATGCGACATACTTGTATTGTATCGAGACGCAAACAAAACAGTACTTAAAACAGTATCCTGTATTGTATATTTTTTTGTGTACTGTAATGTAGCGACAAGACTAACGGTGCGACATATTTTGTGGTTCACTAATATTCTTGAATGTCGCAATCGCTAATCACGCCAAAATTTACTTCTGTTTTTTAAATGTCGTTATTTTATCTTGTGGGTTCGTCGACTTCGAATATCCATACAAATTTATTTATCACGTGTCTCAATTAGAATTCCAGTAATTTTCCACATACTAGTTTCATACCTATTCGGTTACCAACACAGATATGTAATTCATTGTACCACACATTAGGTATAAATAAAATAATGGAAGTTATTGTATCATGCATTAAAATCATAACTGGTTCATTTAACAGTTACAATTGTTTTGGGTTTTGAACTGTCATAATGACTGTTAAAGTTTGTTTTAGTTTTTAAAAGTCATAATTGGTTTTAATAGTTACAATTGCGTTTGGCTTCTAACAGTCATAATTGGTTCCTTTTCTAAATATTCATATAAATTATTGATCAGGTATCTCAATCCGAAGATACATTGAACGTTGTTATTGTATTTTCTTACACAATTGTTTTTATTTGTTAGTCATGGCCGTTTCCATTAAAACGATTTTGTTTAGAAAATTTAATCTCTTTTTAATTTATACATTTTAAAAATTAAATTACAAAACTGATTTGTTTTATTTAAAGAATTAATTTTAATAACATGAATATTCAAATTTCATCTTCCTTTTCTCCATTGACATGATTCACTTTAAAAGGCCATAAATAATTATAAATAAATAAAATAATGAAAAAATACATTACAAATTTATATTAAATGTTTATTAGTAATAAAAATATAAGAATGGTGTAAGTTACCAAATAAAAAACTTCTATATAATGTTACCCTATAAATTACATAAACATGTTATATAAAAATTATAATTGTTTGATAGTTTTGAAAGCAAATTCTTTCAAAAATTTTAATTTGAAAAATGAGAAGTATCTTTTGGTACTAATTAGCTCGAGCAAGAAATTAATATAGCCAAGATTAAAATGAACTCTCATAACCAAGATTAAAAAGAACTCTCATGAACTCCATAGTGACAAAGGGAATTGGTCTAGTCCTAAAACTCTAAGGCTTGAAAGCGTTTTCCAAACCTTTATAACCTCTTAACTTGCCAAAACTATAGTGAGTTTGAAAAGATTTTTGAGCTCAGAAACAAGATTTTAAAGTAAACAAAGTATTATCTTTATTAAGGTCCCGTTATGGCAAGTATAGCCATCGAAAAGCATATGTGAGGAACATAACCATTGTCACCTTAATCGCTAATCCTAACTGCTTTGAAAGTGGAGGCCTCCTAGCGAAGAGCCCTAATTTGACTCTGCAAAAAAAACCAAACACTAAAAACTGTGCAAAAGAAACCAAACAGTAAAGGGTGTCCCTTTGGGGATTATTAGAAGCTAGTGCCTTATGGAGTCCGATCAAAGAGAGAAACAACACACCACATGGTCTTATGAAATCGGCTAAGTATGTTAAGCAAATGTGGATATGGAAAGTGATCAATCAATGAAATCTATCAATCAAGTGATCAAGAAATGAAATGTATTAATCATGAAACTAATATTGTTCACGGGGGAGTATGTTAATGTTATATATTCAGTTTCAAGCACAAGCATGACGGAGTGTATAAGGTTGTATGCTAGTGTTTTGACAAGTTGGTGATTCAGGCCTTCGTGGAAATAAAATGCAAGTCATAACAATATACATATACCTATCATATCATTGTCTTCAATGTAAAAGTGAGTTGTATATTTATTACTAGCAACATATATCAGTCATATGGCCGCAATCGTTTATGCTAACAACACGCTATCAGTTTTACACATTATTAATTCGACGATGTTAGAATTCAGGCTTCTTCAACATAAGGTAAAATCAGCGCGCGTGTCAAGATATAGCAGTGAATGTTTACGTTTCAGTGCGCATAGGGTGGTTGCCACTACAAAGGGCAGCCTCTGTGCCGCGACGAGGATCAAGAACACAGCCGGAGAGGAAGGAGGAAGCGTCGCGCGCGAGTGAGGGGAAGGGCAGCCGCGTGTAAGGTAGTGAATGGGAATGTATTGGCGAAGAGGACCAGGCCAACGCGGATGGAATATAGGTGGCGGGTAGACCGAGGATGTGCAGGGACCGTGGCAATGGAATAACAACACACGAGTAAATGGAAGGTGTGCACTAGCGTGAAAGGTGGCTGAGATGAAGGCGTAGAAACTGCAGGCACTCCTAACAGAAGGGATTGGAAGGAGGGTGAAGGCCGAGGGAAGTGGACGAGCAGCTCAAGAGGTGAGATTGTGGATAAGCTGAGATGAAGGTTGAGGGATGTGCCGAGAATGGAGAGTATAGTAGGTGATGGCAGGGCAGCATAGCTGCCAGTGGGTGGTGGATAGCTGCGTGGGAGTGAGGGCATCTAAGGAGGGAGGACACGCCTTGGGTAGCATCTGCGAGCTGCGGGCTGTAGATGGGGGATTCAACGTGGAAGATAGCTACGCGGGTATCGAGGGCGGACGAAAATTTTAGGGAGGTTTCGTGGACTGTAGAAGAGGACCAAGTGCTAACCAGGGAAGTTTGGGCCGGCTGTGGAGGTCTATTGCAAATAGAAAGGGGGTAGCAAGGGGAGCTTAGGCAGTCCGCCAAGGCTTACAATGGCTTCGAGGGAGACGAGGTGGAAAAGAAGGCTAGAGAATGTAAGAAAGGGCCTCATGAGGGCAGCCACTAGGGTACTGAGGATTAGGAGGATTAGGAGAGGATTTGGACTTAACCTAAATTACCCTAAACTAACTAAAAAACTAACCTAAACACCAACTTAAGAACTAATCGAAAACAGAGATAGACTAACCTAAGACTAACTCTAGACTAGGTTTTGCAAGAGAATTTTGTGAGGACTTAGGGAAAACCCTAGGACAAGCCCTCCTTAACCTAGGGTTTCTTGGGAGGATAGCTAACCTAATGGAGAATAATCCTAGGTTAAGCAACTAACCTAAGGAAAACTAAGGAGAAACAGTAGGACACTCACACGGGAAGATGTGATGTGCCACTGTTTGTTGAGGTGACGTGAAGAAAAGGTAGAGGCCTATCCTAGGGAAAAGTTCAGCTCTAAGGCTACCGCTAATACTTAGACAGGGACATCCACCAACATCCAACAAAAAGGTAAGAAGCCTCACTTGCTTGTGCCTGTGTTCATCTAACAAATCGAAGCATCACCAAAAGCAGAGATTCACAAAAAGAATTATAGGAAAAATAGTTTGCATTAACCACAGAACTTCTTCAAGAGTAGTGCATCCATCTAGAGAAACCTTAAGAAGGGTAAAACAAGTGCATAGTGATTTATCCCATAAGTTCTAATTTAAAATGAAAGTGAGGAGATCTATTTATAAGATCTCACACTCACTTTTACAAATAAAATTCAGGCTCACATGCCTTAAAACACTTAAATTCACAATTATTAAATGTTAACTTAAAACTAAAAGAAAATAATAATAAAATATAGACTAAGGTAGGCTACCTAGGGGTATTTGCAAATTGCATCATGAGGTGTTAAAACATGCTCAAATAAGTGGATCGCTTTGAACGAAAGGCCGGAGTCAGCTCGAGGGAGGACGTTATGCCCCATCTAACGCCTATAATACTGTAAAATCACTCAACGCCCTCCTCAAAGCATGAAAATGACCTGGATGGAGGATACCTTTCTCTGAGGAAAGAAGGCCATGGAGAGTAAGGACCCACTCACTGAAGGGCCAGGAGGGTGTATGAAGTGGTCGTGACTGAAGAATGGAGACTCGTGGTTAAAACAAATGCCACTAGAGAGCGCAAGAAGGGAATGGAGCCATGAGACCTAGTAGTCAACCTTGAGGGGCTCCAAACACCAAACCTGAGGTTTAAAACCTCTTTAAAGGGTTGTGACCAATGCCATTTAACCATAGTGCCCTTAAAGGAGGACCAAAGGGTGCATCCATTATCGCCATCACTCAATAACACCCCCCTTGGTCGAAACAATTGGTCATCTCTCCCTGGGGTACACTTGAAGGTGCACTAGGTACAACTGCAACGTAACACTAGCTCAAACTCCGGGATGAGTCCTCTTCTGAGGAGTGCTCGAGAACTTGTGAATATACTCGTACCTATAAGCCTACATACATTACGAATTCCTGAGACATTAAAAGCATCTAGAGGAAGACACTTCGGTCCTTCCTTATTCATAAAATGAGGGAAACAAACTAAGAAGATTGAAAACTAACTAGATAATGAAAAGACGTCAAATGCAATGCACAAAAATATTCCTAATGCAACTAACCTGACCTAAACGTGGTATCCAAAATAGGTTAAGTTAAATCATACCACCAATTTAACCATTTGAGTATGCAATTCATACCTTTCATCTTACCTTTGTCCTTTAGTGTAATCCAAGATAATAGCTCATTGATGATATGTTGAGTTTGTACCACTATCTTTATCTTGATGAGTGTAAGAAACGAAACCTTCTTAAGAACTTGGAGAACATGAAACTGGTTCCATGGAGAAGCATCACTTTGAAAATCTTTGTTGATCCGTTCTTTTAGTGGACTTATGTATGGGATAGCTCCATCATACATATCTTCAGATTTTTTTTCCGTCAAACTTGCCCATGAATCCCAAACTTGGGAGACTATACGTGGAGTAGGACTTTGCAAATCTTCACATGTAAGAAGCAACCTGTCCCTGCATTTACTCAGGATTCTCTTTATACATACATGTATATTGCTTATCTTTTCCACAATCATGTTAGTAACTCTAATAATCCATGAAATTTTGAAATTGTCAACAATACAATCCATACCTTCATGCTTCAAATGAAAAGATAAACAATAAATATTATGAGACTGAGGGATGAAATTCATAGTCATCCACCTACCTTCCTAGGTTTTGTTGAGATGTATCATTAAGGGCTTGTCAATGTAGGGTAAAATGAGCTGAACAACTTATTGTATGCTTCATGAGGGGCACAATGATAACCTAGGCTCATCATATGTTGAATATCTGCAAAAGAATCCTTTGTGCTACAAGATTCCCTACTCAAGGATGAGTATGATGGTGACATCATGGAATAATTACCACAATCACGAGGTTCCAAGTCTTCAAACTTTTCATCATAATGGTCGATTTGCATATAACAACTATCTGCAAAGTCTGGTGTTGTTCCATATTTAATTATGGTGGAAAAAGGGGTGGGACACTCTTTGTCATTAGCCTCATAAGGGGAACTAATGATCATATCTCTTTCATCAGGGTCTTCATAAGTAACGTCTTCAACACCCCTGTTGGAAGTGACTCAGAGTTCCTTCTCCCAAATAGTGTCAAGTTCTCGCTCTTCCTGAGTAACTTCATCATGATGCTCTTCCTCATTGCAACGTATGGAGACAATGCTACCTACTGTCAAGGAATCATAGGTAGGTGGACCCATAAATTTCCAGTAACCATTGTCCTCATAATTCCCATCATTATGTTACTAGAGATCAAATAGTTCATAAGAAGCTTCTGCATGTTGGAAATGAGAATGTGTCCAATCTTTCTATTCTTCAACTCCTTCAACTAGGACTTTTGGATCACTGTATATAGGAATATCATCATATTCACTTGCTTGGAGAGCTTCATCTCTCATGCTTAAGATATAATTTGTTAGACTTGGAACAA
Source organism: Pseudotsuga menziesii (assembly GCA_001517045.1). Lineage (NCBI taxonomy): Eukaryota > Viridiplantae > Streptophyta > Pinopsida > Pinales > Pinaceae > Pseudotsuga > Pseudotsuga menziesii. The sequence continues at coordinate 39,571 of LPNX010360589.1, read as the reverse complement.
TGGATGCTTCAAATTGATCTTTGTTTTGGGATTGCTTACTGAACAAGTCCTTCACATGCTTGACATGAGGTATCCATTCGTCATGGTGCCGTGAATCCCAATGGTTACATAATTTTTCCACCAATTCTGCAAATGATGATATCGTTCCTTTATCTAGTCCCACGAACCAAGGCCCACCAATTCTGCAAATGATGATATCATTCCTTTATCTAGGCCTGCCAATTCCGCAAATGATGATATCATTCATTTCTCTAGAAATTGGTGGCAAAAGATAGACTCGAGGGAGATTTTTCTAGGGTGAATATAATTTTTTTCATTTTCCTCATTAATATATGGGAGGCTATTCATTTTGGATTTTTTTTCTAATAAATATTGGGAGAATGTATTTTAGCTGAAAAAACCCTTTCCATATAAGAAAATATCCCACTAAATTTTGGTAACCCCCTTAATATAGCCCATGGGCTATATATAGCCCCTAAAATTATCCATGGTGTGAATCACTTGGGATCAACCGCTTCAAATTTTGAAATGTCCCCAGAAATGACGCCAAAATGTTAAGCCTTGTTAGGCTTCTTATTTATGGAGTCGTGAGGTAAGATCTGCAAGATTAGTCCTTGACAACAATATTTTCAAAATACCCAGAAAGACTTACCTAAATTTTCTTATTGAATGTCGTTCTTGGGAGGGTGTGAATGACTCTAGATCAACCGCTTCAAATTTTGAAATGATCCTCGGCAACGATGCCAAAATTTTACCAGAGAAAATGGAAGGTATAGCCACCAACAAGCATATGTGAGACAAGTAATCACTATCACCTCAGTAGCTTATCCTAATTGCTTTGGAAGGTGAGGCCTCCTAGGGGAGAAGCCTAATTTGACTCTACAAAAGACACCAAACACTAAAGGGTGCCCCTTTCGGGGTTATTAGAATCCGGTTCCTTATGGAGTGAGATTAAAGAGAGAAATAACACACTGCATGGCCTTATGAAATTGGCTAAGTATGTTAAGGAAATGACGAGCTGTCAAGTGATCAAGCAATGAAATGTATTAATCATCAAACTAATACTATAATTCACGGGGGAGTATGTTAATGTTATATATTCAGTTTCAAGCACAAACATGACATACTGTATAATTTTTTATGGTAGTTTTTTGACAAGTCGATAATTCAATCCTTCATGGAAATAAAACACAAGTCATAACAATATACATACACCTATCATATCACTATCTTCAATGTAAAAGTGAGTTGTATATTTATTACTAGCAACATATATCGAAGTAAGCTACCGACTCAACGATTTTTCTTGGTGGCAATCATCGCGACGGCTCTTCGACCATTGGCGAACCCTTCTCTCTATTGTCGGCAGCCCGATCCACCTCCATCGCTATTACACCCTCCATAGTTACCCTCCTCCCTTCGTTTTCTAGTATCTCCGTCATCGTTTCCTCCCTCCCACACCATGCCATTACATCGGCACCTACTGCCTCCTACCACTGTACCATCATTCAAAATCCAACCCCTGCACCTGCAATGATCTTGCTCTTCCTGCTTCAAACTCCAACCCATACACCTGCAATGGTCCCTCTCTACCATTATCTTCAATGATTGTCGGCTACCCTTCAGAAAACCGAACAGATCTTTAAAATCCTTATGTGTGGTGGATTTTATTAAATTTTTTTCTTAGGTAGCTTTTGTTTTACAGGTAGCTTGACATGGGATTCCTGCAGAGCCTGATTTCATCCTTAGCACGCTAGATACCAGTCAGAAGTGAGTTCCTTCTTCAACAAAGTAAGCATTAAGCCATCGAATCCATGTTTTTTTTTTAGATGTATGTGCCCAACTCCTTTCTGCCAAAACGTTCATAGCTTTTTTTATGTAATTTGCATTAATGAAGGAACCACACAACTTTTTTTTATGTGATTTGCATTGTTGGCACCACATAGATACTCCCATAGCATCTAATGATGATACTCTAAAATCTGTCCAATATAAGAAGAACAGAAAAAGCAACAGTAATTGACCTTCGATAGTAATCACTTACCACAGCTAATGGCAACAGTACCCTTACACACAAACTCCAGATCGAAAAGTCTGCTCCACGGATCAGGCTTAATAATATCTTCAAATAAAAATTATGATCAGAGAATATAATCATGGAAAACTTTATGTAATCGCTTGCAAATATCAAATATATGGTAAGTGATTACTGTCAAAGGTCAATTAAGCTAGATAATGGGCTTATCTCTCCTTTTATGAAAAAAGGGGCTTATCTCTCCATCAACCAGATAACTTCAAATCATCTTTTCAGACTCTCCATCTAAAATATTATTTTGTTGTTGCCCTCTTTTTCTTATAGATTTCACTGTCAATGACCTTAACAGTATAGCTCTATTCTGTGATTTTCTAGGGTTAAGAATGCGTTGTTGCTATTATTAAAAATTGAGCACTTAAGACATTCTAAAATTGACAACCCGATAAAATCAGCACCCAAGTATTTAGGTAGCTTGATACCTCCAAATTCCATTGTTATCTACACCAAATAATCCAATGAGATAGACATGTGGGCCTCACCTTTTTCTAGACAAGCAGGGTTTTATTTTATCCCATTATACCAAGGTCTACAATGGGGATGCCAAAGTGCATTCATATTGTTTGCCAATTTACATGCATTGAATGGAAAAGCAAACATTACTTGATCAATATGTCATTCATATATTTTTAATAATGTAACAAGGATGATTGAAAAGAACACCTTCATGTAGAGCATCACAGATTTCCTCTCTTGTCACAGTCAATCCCCTTAAAGTATAGTTGTGTTATGTGATTTACCAAGGTCGAGAATGCGTTGTTGCTGTTTAGGTGGGGAGGGGGGGGGGGTAACTGAACATTTGGCTGCTTCACTTTTCACCATATTGGAAGTAGTGCAACCAGACATAGACTCGATCATTTCTTCATCCAACTTGTTCATTCCAATTCATTGGATAAAGTAATACATACTAAAGCATAGAAATATTGTAGTTTGTAAATGAGGAAAAGATTAACAAATGAGAATGCATTTCATCTCGAAAAAAAATAATCCTCTACATCCCCAAAAAAGGTTAGATTATCCAAGCCTAGATATTCACCGATATTGAGGTGATCTAGTCATAACTATAGCTAATCATGTTTGCTTTTGAGCTCAGAACATGTATCAATATTAAGCTCATGTACCCATCAACTAAATACACATACAAGTTCAATACTAAAGTACTTCCTACTTTGATGTCTCACTTTGCAGTAAAATTCATTGCTTGGTTGGAAAATTGAATTAATGTAGCCTCCACCAGGGTTCATGTCTCACCATTGACATGATGTACAATCTTTAGGCCTTGTGCCATATTATGTAAACTTCGGGCTAAAATTACTTGAAATGACATGACATTGTATTTCTGTTAATTGACAGGTTTTCCTTTTTATAAACTGATGCTTCGATAACGAGTTTGGAGCATATTTTTTAATCAAAGAGGTTCTCATGTTTCATTATGATGTTTGATGTTCATGTGGTATAATAGGTCTTGAACCAGTGGTAAGTGTATTCCCACCATCTATTTGCCACCAGTCAACAATTCATTTGCATATGGGATTTGTTCAAATTTCAAAATTACTATATAATGAAGATATTGTTTTGGGTCTAAATAGAGCTTGTTTGATGACTGGTGACTAGTCAAACTGCTGAATAGTATATTGTTGAATCGAAAAATCTATCCATTAAGCTCGAGTCATGTGGCTCAAATGAGACACATTGATATTTATTAGGGGACTTCATTCATCTACATAGGGAAACAGACCCCCACAACATACCCTCCTTGGAATTTGCTTACCAATTTTACTTAAAAATGAAAGCTAAATTGTAGAGGGCCAGAATGGGAGAAATCTCAACAGAAGAAGCTTGTTCCATTACATAGAAAAGAAATATATTTTTCTAAATTTTAGTACAGACCCAAGCCACATGGCAAGGGGCACATAAAATAAATGTCAGAGGTGAACTCACCAAAAGAAGATATTTAGTCTACAGTAGTCTCTAGTCCTAGCTTTCCTAGTTTGCAACTAGTGACAGTGTAACACTATTCACATAATTGTTTTGATTAAAGACCGATAGGTACTATGCATAATTTTAATGATAGGATGAAGAGTATTTAACTTGGTTGGGTGAACTTGTGAAGAAAAATAGCCGACCCAATAGGTTGGATGAATTTCCAGCACCTACTTTCTTATAGAATCCTTAAATGTTGCAGAGTGTGATGTGACACTTCCTGATTGCTTGATCTTCCCCTCGTTAGGCCATACCAACATGATCTATAGCTGGGTTATAAAACCTATCAGGACATATCCAAACATAGCAAGAAATATAATTTTTTATATGTTATTAAAAAATAGTAAATACACTCTTTTTTGGAAATGCATCTCTAATGTTGGCCAATGCTATAGTGTAAAGTCGTTTCGTCTTTGAATCATAAGGGATGCTTAAAAACGAACTTGTAATGTGAAAATTTCACTATTGGAGTAATAAATCACCTTGTTGGATTCCTACCAGATCAAGGTGTTCTAGTTGGTCACTGCTAGATTAATGCAATACCTTGTTCCTTCATAACTGCAACCTTTGTATCCACACATGCAAGTGGTTCCCACATCATGGTTTCTTTGCTGGCCTCAATCAGTACAATTAATAATTATAGGATAGGGAAAGTACTTACTTGTTTGCCCCAGATAATGTACACAAATTATGTCAAATAAAATGAGGTTTTAAGAATGTCTCTGACATGGGAAACAATAATCATGTTCTAATTCGCACAACATCCATATTCCCCTGAATGCTAAAGGGGGAATCTGAAGATAAACTACTAGGTCAAGAGCCTTTTGCTGATCAGTTCCATGTAAATGGGAGGCAGGATCATGGGAATTTTGATGGATTCTATCAGACTAAGGTAACAACTACAAGATAGGTAAGTTGCCTCTTCCCATGGGATTGAGTCTAGAAATGATCTTAAATAAAAATGGGTATTAGGAAGGTCGCAGGCATTGACAACTGTAGCCTTGTTATTCTCAGAACATGGGTGCTGATCTTAGTGACAAAATACTGACTTGGGTTTCACACATTTGCAAGGAGATTGGAGTTGCACCTCCTATTATTCTATTATAGATCTATCCTAATTGCATATGTTTGTCATTAATTCTCTTGATTACATGTTTTTTCTTTCCACAGATATCATTTATGATTTGATATACTTTATCCTTGCACAGAGAGAGGCAGCTTAGAACTATACAACCGTTACTCTGTGATTTTTTATTGCAGATGTATCAGTTTTTTAGCTAAGAAAAAAAGCCTTTATATTGTCAAAAAAATCACCAAAGGTGGTGCAGTTACATTTTTCTGTTACATGGTTTTATGGATTTTCCCTTCTAATACTATTTTCCTATCTCTGCTCATCTACATTCTTTCCAGATCCATCTTTACAATTATTTTTTTCATAACAAAAAGTACAAAATCCAGCTCTTCCTGAACTTTCCTATCTTCTTGTACATAACACTACCTCAATATTGCCTAGCTACATAGAACTTATAAAACCAAAAATATTAATACTAGACTTACTACTTTGATGAGAGAACTTATATCTACCTTCTGATCAAGCCATTAAAGGGTGTTCTTAATAAAAGTAAGGGCTCCGCACGTTTTTCTTTTTCATTTCAAGAAATATTTGCAAAGCTTTTCTTCTACAATAGGACATTGATTATTGTTGTTTGATGTCTTAAAAATTTGGATGAACCATCAAATTAGTGCCTTGAAATAGTTTCTGAGTTGAAAATTGTTAGAAAACAAGACCACGGAGCAATAACAGATATACAATTAAATTTATAAACAAGATGCAAAACAAATTGAAACAGTATAGAGAGACACAAATATAACGTGGTTCACCCAAACGATGGGCTACGTCCACAAACAAATTTGCCACTCCTTTTATTGTAGTACAGAAAGATGAAGGGATACGCCCTGCAGCAAAACTGCTGCACTTCCTCTTCATGCTCTCACAGTCTCTCTTCTAGCATAATACAATGCTCACATCCAGTACAATACAGTACACACATCCAGTACAATCACAATGGAGCCTCCTCAATCCTTATAAAGGCTTCATCACATGCAATACCACAGGACAATACCATGGGCTACAACAAACCATGTGCCCAAACCATGTGCTAGACCTAAACCACCTTTGACTCAATCCCGAGTCAAGGTTAACCCTAATAATCCCCCCTTTAAACTTGACTTGGAGTAATCACCAACCCCCCTCAAAGTTTTACTGAGGAATCTTACATACACCCCCCTATCACCTAGGTCTATCTCCTGACTTTACCGGTGAGTTACCAGGGGTATGCATGCCTTACCAGGTCTTACAACCATATGCCCATTTACATGCAAAATGCTCCATTACATTTTTTTTCATGTGCCTTCATGGTGACTACACCATCACCATCCGTTACTTCATCCTCTCCCTTTCCATGCTCGCTTCCTTGCTCGTCTTTTGCCATGCTCCCTTTGTACCTACATCCAAACTCTATCATTGATGTCCATATAAAGAAAAATCCATCTATCGGATTACATGGGTCATCGGCCGCTGTAACCGCCAGTTCTCTAGGAATTCTCTTCACATACATGGCTCATCAATCTTGGTCCCAAAACCAAGATTAAACCATCTCACATTTCTCCCGCAATTGAAGACTCAACCTCTCTGATCCACATCAAGCTAGGCTACGAGTACACCTGCCACCCTCATACCTACCTAGTGGTTCATTCCACACTTGATGCAACATCCCTTCTTTGTGCATAAGAGGGATACCTTGTGCTTTTAGCATCCAGAGAAATCCAAACTTGCCTACAACTAAGTTTCACATGGACCAAAAAAATTACTGCTAGGGTGTCGGGTACCACTGAACATGCACCCCACAATTTGATTCAACATAGAAACACCAACGAGCATAACCAAGCCAAACCATGGCTCTGATACCAGTTGTTAGGTTAAAAGCTATCATCATTAAATAAAAATATGCGATAAAATAAACATTGCGAGAAACATTCATGATAGATACACAATATACCCTGGAAACCCCATGCAGGGAAAACCAACACCAATGAAGATCTTCATTACATGGACAAAACTAGCCATCCGGGCCAAATGAGCTAGCCACCACTCACCTCCAGGCCACTTTACAATGGATCCTCCTCAAGCCTTATATAGGATTAATCACATGCAATACCATGGGACAATACCATGGACTACAACAAACCATGTGCCCAAACCATGTGCTAGACCTAACCACCTTTGACTCAATCCTGAGTCAAAGTTAACCCTAACAATCCCCCATTTAAACTTGGCTTGGAGTAATCACCAACTCCCCTCAAATATTTACCGAGGAATCTTACATACACCCCCCTATCACCTAGGTCTATTTCCCTAATTTACCGGTGAGTTACTAGGGGTATGCATGCCTTACCAGGTCTTACAGCCATATGCCCATTTACATGCAAACCGCTCCATTACAATTTTTTCATGTGCCTTCATGGTGACCAATCACAGCAACTCTACCACTGCTACACTCGCTGGACCTTGGACTTGGAAAATTTCTTCTTTTCACCTTCATGCTTTAAGGCCAATAGAAACCGAGCAGGAACTCAGTTTCTCTCTGGTTACTCCCTTTGTCAACATGTCTGTAGGATTCTGGCTAGTGTGAATCTTTTCCAGTTTTAACAGTTCTTCATCTAGAACAGATCTTATGAAGTGGTATTTGAGTTCTATATGCTTAGTCCTTGAATGAAAGACTGAGTTCTTTGGAAGATGAATGGCACTCTGGCTGTCACTGTACAGCCTACTATTCTCTTGTTTCTTACCCAATTCTTCCATGAACCTCTGCAACCAAATCATCTCCTTACTAGCCTCTGTAGCAGCAACATACTCTGCTTCCATTGTTGAAAGTGTAACAACCTGTTGCAGTTTTGAAATCCAACTTACTGTTGTTCCTCCTATAGTGAACACATACCCTGTGGTGCTCCTCCTGCTATCTTTATCACCAGCCATATCTGCATCAACATATCCCTGTAGAACAGTGTCTGAACCTCCAAAACATAATGCATGAGAAGTGGTACCTCTCAAATACCTGAGAATCCACTGTACTGCTTTCCAATGCTCTTTACCTCGATTATTCATATACCTGCTCACAACTCCCACTACATGTGCAATATCTGGTCTTGTGCACACCATGGCATACATGAAGCTCCCAACTGCTGATGAATACGGAATTTGGACATGCAATCTAGCTCTTCCTGTGTCTCTGGACACATATGCCTGCTTAGTTTGAAATGTCTTGCCAAAGGTGTGCTGACTGGTTTTGCATTCTGCATTCTAAACCTCTGCAACACCTTTTCTATGTACTCACCTTGAGACAATGTCAATTTGTGATTTTTCATGTCTCTTGTTATTCTCATACCAAGGATTTGCTTTGCAGCACCCAAATCCTTCATCGCAAATGATTTAGCCAGTTTTCTTTTGAGCACATTTATATCCTGCATGTTAGACCCTGCAACAAGCATGTCATCCACATACAATAACAAGATAATATATCTTCTGTTATCTAGCCTCTTGAAATAAACACAGTGGTCAGAATGACATCTATCATAACCTTGTTCTGTCATAAACTTATCAAATTTTAAATACCACTGCCTTGGAGCTTGCTTCAAGCCATACAAGCTCTTCTTCAACCTGCAAACCAAATTCTCCTTCCATTTGACTTCATACCCTTGTGGCTGCTGCATATAAATCTCTTCCTCCAAATCCCCATGGAGAAAGGCCGTTTTTACATCTAATTGTTCAAGATGCAAATCTTCTATCGCCACTAGACTTAAAATAGTTCTAATTGAAGTAATTTTAACAACAGGAGAAAATATTTCATCAAAATCTATACCTTTCTTTTGTGCAAACCCCTTTACAACAAGTCTAGCCTTGTACCACTTCTTTCCTCCATCTTCTTCCTTCAACCTGTAAACCCATTTATTCTGCAATACCCTTTTTCCTACAGGCAACTTAACTAGATCCCAAGTCTGGTTTCTTACCAATGAGTCCATCTCCTTATCCATGCCTTGCTCCCACTTCTTTCTAGTTTCTACCTGCATTGCTTCTTCAAAACATTCTGGCTCACCATTATCAGTCATCAATAAATAATACAGTGAAGGAGAGAATCGTTCAGGGGGTCTACTTAACCTGGTAGAACTTCTTACAGTTGCAGGATTTTTAGGTACCTGCTGCTGCTCTTGATTTTCTGGTGCTTTTGGAACTTCATTTTCTTTGATTTCATCAAGCACTGTGTACTCTATGTTTTCCTTTTCTTCTTTCTTTGCTTGCAACTGATCTTTGTACATGACCTTTTCATTGAATACTACGTCTCTACTCCTAATGATTTTGTGATTTTTAAGATCCCATAAGCGATAACCAAAATCATCAACCCTGTATCCAATAAAGGTACATTTATTGGATTTAGCTTCAACATTTGTTCTATCATCTTGATCAATATGGACAAATGCTTCACAACCAAAAGTTCTCAGAAATGAGTATTTTACCTGTTTACCTGTCCATGCCTCCTCTGGAATTCCACCATCCAAAGCGCTTGAAGGCCCTCTGTTTATTAAATAAACAACAGTGTTTACAGCATCAGCCCAAAACTATAAGGGCAACCTTACATGCAATCTCATACACCTTGCACACTCCATGATCATTCTATTCATCCTTTCTGACACACCATTTTCTTGGGGTATTCCAGGGACTATCTTCTCTCTGCGAAT
>LPNX010360575.1:13163-25806 GCA_001517045.1 Pseudotsuga menziesii | reverse complement strand
CATGGGACATTTTCTAGTATTCTACAATTTGTAACATACCAATATTAGTACATAAAGATTTCTTTCGAAAAATTATTTATATTGTAACCTACCCGAATTGGTTCAATAATAACTGATCTCATTAAAGTGGGGTAATAGCTTCTCTTTCTGTTATGTTTATAATTGTAAAACACTTTAAAAAATACCTTCATCTTTCTCATCACATNCATGGGACATTTTCTAGTATTCTACAATTTGTAACATACCAATATTAGTACATAAAGATTTCTTTCGAAAAATTATTTATATTGTAACCTACCCGAATTGCTTCAATAATAACTGATCTCATTAAAGTGGGGTAATAGCTTCTCTTTCTGTTATGTTTATAATTGTAAAACACTTTAAAAAATACCTTCATCTTTGTCATCACATTTAAAACTCAATGGGATTTGTTTCTAACTATGAAATTGATAAGAGGGTTACCTCTTTAAACTTAAATTAACCTTGTTTATTTTTAGGGAATGAAAACAAGTGGATAGGTAAAATGATTACACTATTTCCATCATAACAAGCAATACATTAGACTCAAAGCTTACATGGCATTGTGTTTCTGTGTAACCCCATCAAAACTTAAATTCGTACATAGGAAAGAAAATCTATACTTATTGTAGAAGTTGTTCCCATTTTCTACTAGCATGTAATTTATGTAAAATCACAAGGAACCTTTAAAATCAATACCTCTCCTCATGATTCATGCATAATCNAAATCTATACTTATTGTAGAAGTTGTTCCCATTTTCTACTAGCATGTAATTTATGTAAAATCACAAGGAACCTTTAAAATCAATACCTCTCCTCATGATTCATGCATAACCAATCATTCTTTTAGCAACAATATTTAAAGCATATAAGATACTTTTAGTGGAGACTTGTACAAATCGACACCAATATAAAACACAATATAACAAATGATGAGAAATTTAACAAATACATAAGGAGGACACCGATGTACGTGGTTCACCCAATCCATGGGTTACATCAACAAAAATTGCCGTATAAGGTGATTNTATAAAACACAATATAACAAATGATGAGAAATTTAACAAATACATAAGGAGGACACCGATGTACGTGGTTCACCCAATCCATGGGTTACATCAACAAAAATTGCCGTATAATGTGATTTTTATTCCAATAAATGGTTACAATCTACAACATCGTTGTTTCCATTTTTCTTTCCATTCTCCTCATAGACTCTCTCACCGAGACTTTTTTTAACTATTCAATAATAAGGTAAAGGTTGCAACCTGCAACAATTTTTTAGCCCTAATTATTCATAAATATTGCAAGGTATAAAACTCAATTATACAAGATCCTACGAGGAATACCAAAGAAAATGTTGGTTTGTAAGGAAATGGGAAAACCTTTATACAAGGGAACGCGTATGTAGATATATTTATTTATATGCTACAACATTTCATATCACCATATTCCCATTCTTACGTGGATACCGTATCCCTACTTTAACAAAGGTATAATACTACTAGACACTTTAAATAGGGTTTAATAACCCGATATACAACTTGAATATCATACATCACACCTATCCCTCAAATAAAGAAAGGAAGTTTTCTTCGAAGATCACTTTAATGACTACTCCTAGAGTTCATTTCTTTCAAGTGAGAGTGTTATTTATTAAAAAGGGTGGCTTCTAAAAAATCTATGTTCAAGTATACCCTTAACCCATTATCAAAACATTACCTAAAAGCCGTGAGAGATGGCAGGTTCATTCAAATATCCATTTTTGTGAACTGACCTGATCTCTACTTCAACTCTGAGAACTACAGAATTGGATTGAATTAGTGTGGATCGGAACAACAACAATGACTAAGAAGGAAGTTCTAGTGGGATGCAATTATCCAGGAGCTAGGGAAAGGCTGAAAGGGTGCATGAACAATGTGAAAAGAATGTACAAATTCCTTGTAGAGCGCTATGTCTTTGAGGAGGAGAACATAAGAATCCTCATAGACACTGATGACAACTACCCTCATCCTACAGGAGCCGACATCAAGAGGGCCTTGAAAACACTAGTAGGGGGAGCTCCGGAAATAGACATAATATTTTTCACTACAGTGGCCATGGCACTCGCCTACCTACCAAAACATGGGACCAAGAGCATAGTAGGTATGACGAATGCATGGTGCCCTATGACATGAATCTTCTCGTTCCAAGGTCACATTAAACTAAGTATTAATGAAAATTCCATAGTATATCTAATTATAGGATATGAATCTCATCAATCCTAATCCATACCAAAACGCAATACTAATGAAAACACATAGTATTTCAAAACAAAGTCAAGGCATAAACAATTAGATCATAATTTGACCTATGTATATCCCAATCTGGTTCCCACCAGGAAGCTAGAGCTCTCCAATTTCCAAACCACAGGAAATCTCATAATGGATATGGCTTTCAAATACAAAGTGCGGTGACTTCAAACAAAACTTAAAGGCTCTCCTAGAACAAATATGTTTGCATCAATTCAAATACACCACATTTTTCAAGCAGATCGTGGATGATGAAAATCATTCCAAAAACCCAACGATTTCAAATAACGTGTGGATCGGTTATTCAATTAGTATACACCATGACTACAACCAACAGTAGAGGTTCTCACAGAATACATGGATCCTATTCTACATGTAGAAATACCCAGCTATGTCAAAACAAAATATCATGGGGTTCTCACCAACCAACCAATCCAAATCTACAGGTAGAAATGCACACGCAGGAATAAAAAATGATTTGATATATCTGTGGATCAGGCTATTTGGTGATCCCAACCTAAAATGATAGGGATCTGAGTTTGTCTACCAGAGCATGAATCATTAACCAAAAGGCAGAGATTTTTTATGGATCTCTCAAACAAATAAACAAATAAGCAGAGATAGATCATGACTGGCACACTCATTTCTTTTTATAAAATCAAAGGCACTAGGTCTGTTTACCTTTCACACCACATATTTAAATAGACACAAGGTTTGAATTCTTTCGAAAGCAGTAGAACATATGCATCATGAATACAAAATTTCTCTTAGCCTATGTAATCCTCGAATGAGATGCAAAGCTTGGGATTTTTCCTTTAGCTTAGCGCCCCCCCCCCCACCACCCCCCCTGCTTGATGAAGTTCGTAACCTATTAAATAACCAAAGGAGAATGATTATTTCCCTAAGGTGCATCACGCTTCCCAAAAATCAAGGCAGTAAATATTCCATTAACTTTACTGAGGCAGGTCTCCCTCAATATCGCAGTCAATTAACCACCTCAAGGGCATCCGTCCAACCCACCACCAATCTTTTAGCCTTAATAAAAATATTTATTTTGCCAAAAATAATGGTTAAGGAAAATATGTGTATTGCACACTTTAATAATCCTTGTCGTGGAGAGTAATTAAATAAATTACTTCTTGTTCGTCTTAGAAAGGAAGAAATATTATTTTCTTAGGTAAATGTACTTTATTTTATAAGTTATATATAAAGTATTTTTTTTAATCACCCTTTATTTAATTTATACAAAGGATTATCCCTAAGTTTTAGGATGACTTACAGTGGTTGTGTTTACTAGGGATCCTTAAGGAAATATAATTAAACCATTTCCCTCAACATGCCTACCAATGTAGGAATTTCCCTATCACCATTTAACACACACACACACACACACACACACACACACACACCTTAACTTCATATATTATTCAAATATATGTCAAGTATAATATAATTCTATATATAATTAGTCTCAGTAGATGGTATGTCACCAAATTATTATACGAGGTATGGTGAAGATTATATCTTCCCTTCAATTTTCAAGGGGGCTATGAGCTATAGTCCCTTTAACAATTAAATACTTAGGTTGTTTTCATATTTTTAATTTTAGTTTAACTCCTTGACTCTTTTATGTTCACATTAAAATGATTGCAACTCCCTCTATCATAGCTTAATCATAATCGGATTAGTAACTATGCTATGTTATCTTAGCTGGGATAATTTCAGCAAAGTAGGAATCTCGTATAGGGAAAGTCCTGATCTCTAAAACTTCCATAATCAAGACAATATGTAAGACTATTTCCTCAAATTATGGCTCCCCAACCATTCAATTTTAGCCGTATTGGGTTTAGTTGCTCATTATTAAGTTGCGTACAAATCTTAGGTCTCCTAAGTTTATCACTTAGGTAATTAACTCATAGATTTCTAGGTCTTGTTTCTGGTGGGGACTTCGCCTTGATCTCCTCACTAGAACAAATACAATAAAAANGGTCTCCTAAGTTTATCACTTAGGTAATTAACTCATAGATTTCTAGGTCTTGTTTCTGGTGGGGACTTCGCCTTGATCTCCTCACTAGAACAAATACAATAAACATTTTACATTTACAAAGTATTTATGGGTATGCAAGAGGGATATTACAAGATATGTTCCTCCTTATTTTGTAGTTACTGAAGATGTTCATAGAATAGGATTTGACTTAGAAATAAAATATCGTCATTAAGTTTTGTACTTGCTTCTAGATTATATTTATTTCCTTAAAATTGTTTCATGCTTTACCTCTCTAGAGTAACATGCCTCCAATTTTAAAGTAATCAATAAAATATTCTTTTTTGTTGATCAATAGTTGAGTTGCTCATAACATCTCATTTCAACTAAAGTCATTTTATTATGGATAGAGAATAAATCACAATGTTTACCATCACTTGTAATTGGATGCTCTTTAGTTTACACCTCTTTGTATAAGTTAAATTAGACTTAATTCTATTCAATTTCTTGATTTCCTTTGAAATTCATTTTGACACATCTTCTCGAGTTCATGTCACATGNAGTTTACACCTCTTTGTATAAGTTAAATTAGACTTAATTCTATTCAATTTCTTGATTTCCTTTGAAATTCATTTTGACACATCTTCTCGAGTTCATGTCACATTGAACACATATCCTCAGAATCCTCAAGGAGAATGGAACTAGATAATCCAACTTAGTTATTGTGTTTTTTAAATCAATGTATAGTTTAATTATTGAAGTGATTAGATATATTAAGTATTTATAATTTTCCCTTAGATAATATAATCTCTTGTTTCCATATAGTTAGAATTCTGNTTTAAATCAATGTATAGTTTAATTATTGAAGTGATTAGATATATTAAGTATTTATAATTTTCCCTTAGATAATATAATCTCTTGTTTCCATATAGTTAGAATTTTGAACTTGTTTATAGACTTTCTAATTTCTAGACTAGAAGTTGAATAATTAATAGATTTCATTGTAAAGAGCAGTTACTTTCAATTAAGTATTGTTCCTTAGAACAGTATTGTTTATATATATTTTCACTTATTGTTCATAGAGTAGAGTAGTATAGATTGATACTGCTCTAATCTATTGGTTTTGTTCAAGTCTAATTAACATAGTAGTTGGATTTCTGAAGTTTGACTTGATTTTTCATTTTGAAATATCTTTCAATATTTTATTTATNGATTGATACTGCTCTAATCTATTGGTTTTGTTCAAGTCTAATTAACATAGTAGTTGGATTTCTGAAGTTTGACTTGATTTTTCATTTTGAAATATCTTTCAATATTTTCTTTATTAAAATATTTATACAACATCCTAGGTACCCCTCTACCTTAACATATATTGTGTGTCAATTCCAAGTTTACAAAACCTGGTCGCTAATTAAATATTTGGTGGTTCATTAAGACAATAAAACACCCAACATTTTGGCGGCGTTGCTGGGGATTTATTCTGCAAGGTGGAATAGGTAGAATTTCTTTATGAAGTTTAGTTTTAGGCTGGTAGTGGGAGAGCGGGAAGATGAGAGGTAAGAGCCTGTGCAACTATTATAACGAGTGCCCCCAAACCCACCAGTCATAATAGTATTGCAAGTTTTTTTATTTATTTCAGTTTTTCATGAATAGACCTACAGATTCAAAAGGTAGATACGTTAGAACTAGCTCTCAAAACTTTGTTAAAATTAATACTAACCTTTATGGGGGGCATAACACCCCAAACACTAACTCAGTGAAAAAGTATCGGAAGACGCACGTAGGAAGTAGTTTTGCTTGGAAAGCTAAAGATACTCTTTCAGGACATTCTACAGGAGAAGCCATAGAAGGTAAAGAAACCCTAGTAGGAAATTTTAAGGTTCCCATTCCCAAAGAAGTTCCATAGATCCATCCATTGGAAGCCCTCAACCCTTCACTAGTGCAAAAACCTAGCGATACAAATTTCTCACTAGTAGGGGATCCAAACTTCGTCAATTTCATTGATCCTACTCAGGTAAAATCTCTCTTTGGCAGCTCAATAAATACATTTGTTTCACAGATTGAGACATCCATAGTAGGACGTACCCTCCCTGTAGATCCTAATAAAGACATGATTAACAATTTATCTCATCGAAGGAAGATCTCCCCTGAGAATGAACATTGGGATGCCTCATTATCATCTCGAAAGAAACCTCCTAGGTACATGTACTTTAAAAATCAACTCTACATTAAGAGACAGGGAGAAAATGAAGATCATGACTAGGTTAGAAATGACGAAGAAGAGGGAGAATATTGAACTGAGGAAACCTTTGGGTTTCCTATCCTAGACACTGCACAGGATGTAAATATGAAGAACATCCCTTGTGCCTCGTTACCTACTTTCTATGGGAAAAGTAATGAAGACTCAGACACATTTTTGTTCAAGTTTGACATTCTTTGTAAAATCTATAACTATCTACAAGATGCTCGTGGATTGAAACTTTTCCCTGCTATACTAAAAGATTTTTCTTTAAGATCGTTCATGGGATTAGGAGAGTATAGTATCACAACTTGGGATATATGAAAAACCGCATTCTGGTAGAAATATGAAGAGTATTGCAAACCTAGAGACTGTTGAAACTATATTTTTAATATACAAAAACTCGAAGACAAGAGCTTAGAAGATTATCTAAAAAGGTTTATTTATACATTACACAAGTCTAAATATAATGAACTTCGAGAAGATGCAGTACGCACACTCTTCCTTAAATGGATCTTAGAAGACCTCATAGAAAACCTTGATCTCATGGCATCTAGTGATATCTCTTGCAAACCATTTGCACAAATTAATGAGATGTTTATAAATTACTCTAGTAGTAGGGGGAAAGTTGGGATAAATATTCAAGTGTCCTACAATAGAAATCTAAAAGGGAATACCTCTAGCTCCGGTGGAGTCACAAGGATAGAATTAGAAAACCTATTGGAAAATTTCAACACTGATATATTAGGAGGAATGTGTTCTCAACTAGATGCTTTACAAGCTAAGAAGAGGCAAGATGAAGAGTGCACAACAATGAGAATTTTTTGTCCAAGATGTAGGACTAAGCATCCCTAATGAGAATTCCCATTAAAAAATATCTCCATATGTCAAATTTTCACTGATGATCATAAAACAAATAACTTCCCATTGTTTGTTGGGTTATAGGCCATATATAAGAGTGGGGACATTGGAGAAACATCTAGGAGGTCTTGGAAACCTAGATACCAACCAACATATTAGAATCCATCACCATAGACCCCATCCTATTATAATCCCTACCAACAACCCCAACAATGGAACACTGAATCCAATGGATTGAATCCTGTCAAAGTGCTTTTGAATACTTAAAACCTAGTTATCAATGCAACCAATACTTAGGGGTCGTGATTGGTCCATTTCTTTCCATATATCTATTGATGCTTCTGACATGGCCATAGGAGGATTCCTAGGTCAAAAGGAAGGCCAAGAATNGCAACCAATACTTAGGGGTCGTGATTGGTCCATTTCTTTCCATATATCTATTGATGCTTCTGACATGGCCATAGGAGGATTCCTAGGTCAAAAGGAAGGCCAGGCATCTTATTCCATCTACTTTATTAGAAAGAATTTGATGCCTTCCGAACTGAATTACATTGTTACTGAATAAGATTTTTTGTCAGTAGTTTATGATATCAACAAATTTCACCATTACATTATAGGATATGAAGTTTTTGTGCATATAGACCACTCCACTATTAGATTCTTAATGAACAAACCAATTATCAATGGCAGGGTGTCCCGATGGCTTCTTCTATTATAAGATTTTAACATCACCGTCATTGATCANGAATTACATTGTTACTGAATAAGATTTTTTGTCAGTAGTTTATGATATCAACAAATTTCACCATTACATTATAGGATATGAAGTTTTTGTGCATATAGAACACTCCACTATTAGATTCTTAATGAACAAACCAATTATCAATGGCAGGGTGTCCCGATGGCTTCTTCTATTATAAGATTTTAACATCACCGTCATTGATAAACCTGGTAGAGAGAATTGCGTAGCATATTTTCTTTCTCGCATCCAACATGATGATGGTACTAAATTGATTGATGATACTTTCCTCAACAAACATATATTTGATGTATCTATTCAAACTCCTTAGTTTGGAGACATTGCTAATTATTTAGCAACTCGGAAGTTACCCAACCACTTGTCCCCACACGAGAAATGTCGCGTTATAGTCCAGAGCTCTAACTACTCTTAGGTTGACAATGAAATTTTTTATACTGGCCCAGATGTTATTATCAGATCAAGTATACGGGAGGATGAGAATGTCGCGTTATAGTCCAGAGCTCTAACTACTCTTAGGTTGACAATGAAATTTTTTATACTGGCCCAGATGTTATTATCAAATCAAGTATACGGGAGGATGAGATGACAGAAATCCTCCACGCATGCCATGATGAGCCATGTGGGGGGCACTTTTCTAACAAGCGAAAAACATACAAAGTATTGCATTATGGATATTATTGGACAAGTATTTTCAATTATGCTACCAAGTATGTTATAGTATGTGATAGTTTCCAAATAATGGGTAGACCTACGTCATATGATGAGATGCCCTTACAGCCTCAGGTCATGATTGAGCCTTTTGAGAAATGGACTCTTTATTTTGTAGGACAATTCTCTCCCATGTCCCAAAAGAAGAAGTATATCTTGGTTTGCATGAACTATGTCACCAAATGGGTAGAATCTAAAGCTTTGTTTCGAGCCATAGAGAAATCTGTGGTAGAATTTATATATGAAGATATATTTACTTGATTTGGTGTGCCTAGGTAAATTGTCAATGACCAAGGTTCTAAATTCACTTTTAAATTGATGAAAGAACTTACCAAAAAGTATGGCATTCGACATTGCAAGTCCTCACCCTACCACCCATAAAATAATGGCCAAGTAGAGTCAACCAAAAAGGTATTGGAAGCTATCTTAACCAAAACTATTCAGCTACATCATAAGGACTGTGCAGATAGACTCCCAAAGGCCTTGTGGGCCTACAGAATAACGTGGAGAAACACCATTGGACATACACCCTATGAGATGGTATATGGGAAACAACTCCTTTTACCTATTGAATTCCAACTTAAGACTTTTCGTATGGCTGTACAATTACGCATGGATTTGGAAGAGGTACAGAAAGAATGGGTTTTACAGATGAATGAGTTAAATGAGATTAGATAAGATGCACTCCAAATNCTCCTTTTACCTATTGAATTCCAACTTAAGACTTTTCGTATGGCTGTACAATTACGCATGGATTTGGAAGAGGTACAGAAAGAATGGGTTTTACAGATGAATGAGTTAGATGAGATTAGATAATATGCACTCCAAATAACAATGTTAATACAAAATCAATGGAAAAAATGGCATGATAAATTTATTAAACAAAAGCAGTTTAAAAATAGGGATTGGGCATTACTGTTTGACTCAAGATATAAAAATTTCAAAGGAAAAATAACTACCCATTGGATGGGTACATATGAGGTAGTTACAACATTCGATAATGGCTCAGTAAAAATTAAGAGAATTGATGGTTCACAAAATTCCTTTGTTGTAAAAGGACATNAAATTTCAAAGGAAAAATAACTACCCATTGGATGGGTACATATGAGGTAGTTACAACATTCGATAATGGCTCAGTAAAAATTAAGAGAATTGATGGTTCACAAAATTCCTTTATTGTAAAAGGACATAGACTTACAATTTACCATCAGCCAATATCTAAACAATATTTTGTGCAGAATGTCTTACAACAGAAAGAGATGGAGCTGGTTGAAGAGGAAGTCATTCCTCCTCATCCTGATTGTTAGATTATTTTGGTTTGTCCTCATGTATATATGTAAATAATTTTTTTTTTTAAATAACCAAGAGTCATTTTTTACAAGCTGTCTGCATTTATAAATGGAATTAGTCCTTATGATCAGCTTATGTAATTTTGTCAATTAAAATAGGAAGACTCTTTTCCTTTACCTAATTTTGATCCTACAATCATTATCAAACCTTGTCTCTTAAGAATTTTTGTGATGTAACCCAAGAGTAATTGAAATTTCTAATTGTGTGGAGCATTACTAATATTTTATGAAGAATATAGACTAAGGTCGAGGAACAACTTTAAGTTATTCTCTTTTGACATGAGCTATAATTTTGTCTATTATAAAAACTAAAAAAACAAATAAAGTTACTATTAAGGTTCACTCTAAAAATTTGAATTATGTGTTTAGCAGGATTAACACGCTCTAGTACCAATCAACTTCCACATACAAAAATAATTTTATGAAGTAAATCCGTCGGGGTACTGAACATGCCTACTAGCAACGAGTCCGTGCTATGTAACATTTGAAATAAGGAATCTTGCTAAATGCAAGTAAACCCATTGGGCTACTAAACAAGCTCGCTAGCAGTGGGGCTATACTTGCATGGTACCATGATAAAATTGTCAGGGTACTGAATAGGCCTGCTGGCAGTGGGGCGATATCGGGTAAAACATATTTGGTTAATGCATTACTATACACATGACTCATCATCAAAAAAATTATATAAATACATATTGGGGCCAGTTATTTATACTATCATGAGTGAATGGCTGGAAGTAAGGATGGTGTTTGTTCCGGTTGTGTACTCGAAAAACATCATCGGGAGAGTTTTCACAAACGTGCCTCTTAGCACGCCTTGGTTCCCTTGGAGCTTGTGCATACTAACTTGTGTGGTCCTCTTCCATCTACTTCCTTTTTTAGTTTCAAATATTTCTTAACTTTCATTGATGACTACTCTAGATGCACTTTGGTTTACTTCCTAAAACTTAAGAGCGAACTATTTAACATGTTCTTGGCCTACAAGAACCTTGTTGAAAAAAAATCTGGTCATCAAATTATTATGTTAAGATTTGACAATGGAGGAGAATATGTTAACAACAAGTTCACTACTTTTCGCACTGAACAAGGAATCCAACAACAACACATTGTTCCATATACACCACAACAAAATGGTGTAGCTGAATGGAGGAACCACACTTTAAAAGAAATGGCTAATTGTATGATCCAATCTAAGGGACTAAGTCTTCAATATTGGGTTGAGGCAATACATTGTGAAAATTACATAGTTAATCGCACACTCACTAAAGTTTTACAAGGTATAACACTGGAAGAAGCATGGAGTAAAATTAAACGAGATGTAAGTCACTTTCGTGTGTTTGGTTGTGAAGCATGTGCTCACATTCCAAAGGAAAAACAAAAAGCATTGCAGCCTAAAAGTGAAAAGTGCATATTTGCTGCATATTCAGAAGATGTAAAAGGTTATATACTTCTCCAACCACATTCTCATGATATAATCATTAGAAGAGATGTTAAATTTGATGAAAATATCTTGGCCTGCGAGCCTGACTTGGCAGGTGTGCCATGTTTGGCCTGCGAGCCTGATTCAGTGATTCTTCCTTCTTCTTCTTATTCCAACTTCCTTAACAAGTTTCCAACTCTAGTTTATGATGATGACAATGGGGATGAAAATACACCTCTGCTTGCTCATGTTCCTCCAATTGCACCAGCACCAATGTTTCCTTGATGGGTTCATTCAACATGTGAAGCAGCTGGTGATCTTGCCAATGATCCTAGAGATCAACGTCGAACACGTTCTCAGTTTCAATGAGCATCTTCTCTTTTGGCTCAAGTTTCTGAGAATCATGATCCAGAAAATTTTGCAGAAGCTTCAGGAAATCCAGCTTGGGATGCAGCTATGGATGAAGAATATCGTTCCTTAATGGCGAACAATACTTGGGATCTTGTTCTTCTTCCAAAAGGANTTGCAGAAGCTTCAGGAAATCCAGCTTGGGATGCAGCTATGGATGAAGAATATCGTTCCTTAATGGCGAACAATACTTGGGATCTTGTTCTTCTTCCAAAAAGAAGAAAACTTGTGAGATGTAAATGGCTCTACAAAACTAACTATGCATTAGATGGAAGTGTTGAAAGACTCAAGGCAAGGTTAGTTTCCAAAGGTTTTTCCCAAGTTGAAGGGATTGACTACAATGAAACCTTTTCTCATGTCACAAAAATGAATTCCATCTGCCTTGTTCTTTCCCTTCCAGCCTTACATAACTGGTAATTCCAACAAATGGATGTCAAGTCTTCCTTTTTACGTGGCGATTTATAGGAGGAAATTTACATGGAACAACCTGCTGGATATGTTCAGGATAACTCTATCCTTGTCTGTCTCCTTAAGAAATCCTTATATGGCTTTAAGAAAGCTCCTAGAGCTAGGTATGCCAAAATGTATAGCTTTCTCATTGACAT
>LPNX010360550.1:58452-73862 GCA_001517045.1 Pseudotsuga menziesii | reverse complement strand
TTTTTTGACTTAGGGAAATTTTTATAATGGAGATAGACCCCTCCTGACCAAAATTGGTCTATCTCTTCAACCGCTTACCAGAACGACATGGGACTCGAAGCAATGGTTTAGGGGGTTTCATAGCAATTTTACTTTGCATTCATAGCCCCTATTACAAAATGCCATGCTTGAGTAATTACATTATTACATCAAAACTCAGTTAATTAACCACCAAGGGGTGGAATTAATTAACTGGAAAAAATTAACAAAAATTCAAAAACATAACGAAACTCCGCAAGACTCTAGACAAATGTCTAGCATGGTCATGAATTACACTTTAAGGCTTTAGCCACCTCATGGACTTGACTGGTAGAACGCCCGTCACCACTTTGGAGGATTTTGAGTGAAAACCAAACCGATTAAACTCGTTTGTTCAACAAGATCAATTGGAAAGGAAAAAACACTCGATGAGGGGACTTCCCTAACAATCAGTTCCATGGTGTGGCATCCATTTCATATGATCCACATTAGTACATAAAATTACATTAATTTTCCCACGCAGGGGAGCGGACATTTCGTTTTACAAAGGGGCAATTGCCCTGCAGAAGTGAAAAATCCTCAGATTTTTCCAAGGTACAATTATGTACACTTCATGTACATGGAGTTGCCACCTAGTCGAAATAGGTGGGCAACAGGACCCTCGTCGATATATTCGCCGACACGATATATGTAACTATGCTCTAAACAACTCACCCATTTGTGAGGCACTGCCATTCCTTGTGTTGTTGTTTGTCCGACATTGGTTATAGTGAGTATTCCCTTTCCATTATCCAAAGTGTCATGATGTTGAGTAGGAAGTCATCCTTTGCCTTAGCCTTGTCATTTTCACCCTTCACCCTTCACTAGCAAATTGGCTACAACTATGAAGTGAGTATAGTCTTGAAAGTCTAAGTTTGAGTAACAATAAATAAAGCCTTATATATGTATTGGTTGATGTACCGCCAGTGAAATGAATGCTACTTGTTGTGATTGTTACTTAAATGAGTTGTAGAGCATGTCTTAGCCTATTACACTTGCAGCAGATGGATGACAGTTTGAGTTAGTATTGGTGTCTGATCAGTTACAGATGGTTATATTGTTTATTGGATATGATTGATGATCAAATAGAGACCTATGCGGGGTATGAGTATACACCTTAGATGGATTTGGACTCTTTGAGTCTAATGAGACAGTTTATTTCCAGTTCCGGGCACTTGTAGATATGATCAGGTTCATTTTGCCTCTATGGATGCAGTTTTTCTTCACATGTTGATGTGTTTGAGCAGGGAGATGTCTTAGTTGGATCTCCTAGGGTGTTGTATGGGCATAGGGGGGTGCAACCACTTGTTTGTACCATTGTATCCCTATCCCAGAGAGCCTGGTGGGCTCAGTTTGACAACGCAGGCACCCTAGGAGGCTGTTTTGGCAGGATCACGTTTCCCGAGGCAGATTAAAAATGATTAAATGGCTATTGAAGAAATTGATTTGGGCTACTGAGCTAAAGAAATTGCATGGGATGAGTCACAATGATGAGAGTGATGTCTTCCACACGTTCTCCAGCAGTTGCAACACCTAATTGGGCCCACACCTATTTTTGGGCATTTTTATATTATTTTTTGGAGCTTTTGGAAGGCTCATGATTTCCTCACAAAGGCATAAAGTCAAAGAATTAAATTATTATATTATTTTATTGTGCCATGGGGACACCCAGAGGGAGTTAGTCAAACACTCCTTCGACCCACCATGTGCTTTCATTTATTTCTTGTTGAGTGGGTTACCTTTTTATGGGTGGGTTAGTCCACTTTGGTAAATGATGGTTATATTGATCCATGTGTTGTATGTTGAGCTCATCTCAACCATTGATTAGAACATTTCATCTTTTAATCTTAGCACTCGTTTTGAAAGTGGTTAGGATTCGGTTATGATTGAGGTTCTCTCATTTCTATTTAAATGAGAGAGCTTCTCATTTGTAAGGGGTCTTTGGCTCTTGAATCTGAATAATATAAAGACTTTTTTTCTGGATCTGCTTTGCATCTGATGTTCTCAAATGGTGATTGGAAAATCTTTAGCTTCCTAGCATTGTGGAAATTCTTATGAGATCTATATTTTTTTTTGCTATCATTGTTTTGTCTACAGGAGGGCGTTTTGGCTGGAGCATTTTTGTAGGGGGACCTCAACTCGCTCGGTTTTCTTCGTCTTGGATCAGGGGGTTTTCATTAGTTTCATTGTGATCTATGATTACTTCGTTTTACTTTCTTGTAGCATTCAGTTTCTTTATCCTGTATTGGCAAATCTGATATGATTGACGTTTGCTCATGTAGGGTAGGGGGCGCATTGGTGGCTTGGAGCTTGCATATGCCATAGAAATCACGAGGATCTTCCAGAATTGACCGGGATAGCAAAGATCATCACTGTTAAAGACGTCTACAAGCTTTTCCAGATAAGATCTAACAGGTAAGTTTTTTAATTTTCAAATCTTATTCCATTGTACCTTGCTTTACTTCAAATTTTTCTGAAAACTCCTAAAATACTAAAAACCCTAAAAAGCAATAAATCTGGGAATCGTCCAATCTTTGGCCAAACCATTTCTGGGTTTCATAGATCGGGCCTCCCCTTCACCAAATCAACTGCAACGTTGGTCAAACTCTTGCTGGTTTGATCTAGATCTGATTTTTTGTCGGAAAACTGCATTAACCCCCCACTAAAAATTTGACCTGCTAGGGTTTTGATTTTTTCTGAATTCTGACTTCACAGACGGATAGATCGGGTCCCACACAGTCCAAATCAACCCCAACGCTGTCCAAATTCTTGGCTGTTTGACCTAGATCTGAGTTTTTGACTAAAACAGCCCTGGCGCCCTCACTGAAAATTGGACTTTTTTGGAAGTGGTTTTTTCTGAAATCTGACAAGATAGGCCGATAGTTCAGGGCTTAAGCATTCTAGAACACCCCCAACACTGAGCTAGTTCTTTCCGGTTTGCCCTAGATCTGAAAAATTATTTTTCAGCCCCCTAGCCCCCTCATCAAATTTTAACTTTGTTCGGATCTGATTTTTCTGCTGATTTTCTGATTTGGGCTTGTAGATCAGGTCACCCTGACCTCATTTCTCCTTCAACGCTGAGTTATTAGCCTCTAGGTGACCCTAGAACTGCAAATCTGTCTTTCCAAGCCCTAGCGCTAGCCTTCCTTTGAGCTGGTTTTTCTTGTACCCTAGCTTTTCCGGACCAACTATTTTCTGGGTTCATAGATCAAGGTATATCCCAGGTGGGTTCACTGAAACGTTGGGTTGATGCTGACTCCATTGCCTAAGGCACATAAGGCACTGATCTCCTAGCTAGCGCTAGCCCTAACTTGACCTTACTCCCATTCCCTTTGCCAACACTCATTGATAACTCAAGTCATCTATCTTTCACTGAGTCTGTCTCCTTGGTACTAGACAGTCCCAACTCTGTCCTTGCTTATCCTGTCACAGTTACGTTTCCTAAAACAATGGTTATGTCCATCAGTTGCTAGTACCTAAACTCTAGAGCTAGGGTTTCCATTTACCTTGCACCTTCAATGCCTTAAAGCCCCATTTGATCTGTTCTGGTGTCTAGGTCTGATCTCTTTTGTTGGGAGCAGATTCGGGCCTCCCCCATTGTTGTCTTGGACTAGGATAACATAAAGTGAAGACTGCCTTGATTGGCGTGACAACCATCCATTTGGGAGTCTAGGCATTCGTGGTTCCACCCCTTAGTTGCTTGCCCCTCTACCATCCATCCTGGATCCACCTCACACAGGCAACTACAAGGCAGGTGATAACACCTTTAGTGGGTAGCTACACATTGTGTGATAACATCTTTTGGCGCTGTTGCTGGGGAGGTAGAGGCTTACCTCTGGTGTTTGCGAGTAGTGCTCCACTCTTATCTTTCGAATCATCACACCCAGATTAAGTTAAGTGAATGATTTGCCCTTTACCTCATTCTACATTTACTTGTTTCTCTCTCGCATCATACTTCCACAACAACATATCTTTCGATGATTATATTTTTCATTTCACCTGGCAACTCCACAACGTGACTCCATTGGCGAACCCATATAATGACTCCACTAGGGAATCTTAAAGTTACCAATCAATCAAAATGAACCCAGATGTTTTCCTTGACTTTCACAAGTTGTAAATGAATTGTCTGAACGTGTAAATAGGCTTAAAAAGAATAAACATAATTCATAGTTTCATTACGAGGATGCATATGAATATGATTACGGGTATGATCCTAAATATCAATATTTTTATAGCTGTAATCCTCCTCATTAGTTTAATATAAGTTTTGTCCTAACCACCCCTAAAAAATTTGTAAGTCAACATGAAGCTAGATGTCAATTTGTAATGTCC
Organism: Pseudotsuga menziesii; assembly: GCA_001517045.1. Lineage (NCBI taxonomy): Eukaryota > Viridiplantae > Streptophyta > Pinopsida > Pinales > Pinaceae > Pseudotsuga > Pseudotsuga menziesii. Next base: position 69,470 of record LPNX010360550.1, on the reverse strand, counting down.
TAATTCGAAAATTCCCAACAAAGGCAAAATTTTGGAAAAATTGTCTTGACTAGTTTAGACTGTGGGGGATTCGAATGGCCCAAGAGGGTATCGAATTTGGTAGGGAATGATGTGGGGAGTCTTAGGACTCTTTAATAGACTCTCTGATGGTTTTATGACAGGTCATAGACATCTGCAACTTGATTTGGGCATGATGGCAAAAAGGGCAATATTACTAGCAATTTATGATGCAATTTCCCCTAGGGTGTGGAAAGAAATGGCTCTCCAACTCCTTTGCAACCCTTCCAACTTTCAGAACAGAGTATGGGGATTGTAATTAGACTTCATTTACTGTCATTATAAGTGGTTAAGAGTTCTCCAACAGAGGATTAAAGCTTCATATTCGAATGCATAATTTTAGTGATATTTTCTCAAGGGAAATGACACATAAAAGCTCAACTTCGACTCATAAATGGTGCATATAATGGTTCAGAACAGAGAAAAATGGATATAATCCATTGACATCATTTCAATAGCTCACTAACAACATATAACATTGACCCAAGTCACAATATACATCAGATATACAATCTCCATTGAGAGGGAAAATCATCACATGGAACTAGTCACAAGAAAGCATGGAAATGTGGGCATTTACATATATGTATTTCTTTTGATTTCAACTTACAGAGAATATGAGGGACATCTTACAAAGCCATAAATCATTCACCCATGCTTGAGCATCAGCTGAACTCAATGGGGCGCAACCACCATTCACGCAAGTGCGCCTTCATAGAAAAACATGGAAATATGGAAGTGGAAATTGAGAGAATGGAAGGAGAGATAGGTCAGGAAGAACAACAACCTCCTATCTGCAATAAAACACTCCATGAAGCTCCAAATGAGAGGTCTGAATGGCCTCTCCCATGGCCAACTTTGATGGGAATCTCACTCTCTTGAAATTGGCTCACTAGCAGGGTAAGTGTGCACTCACCGTGCAAAGGACAAGCTAATGCTCTCCAAATTCCAAAGGAAAATTCACAAATGATCAAAAGCCATTTCCATTCCTCATGACATATTTTTATAACCCTCCTAAGGTCCTCCAAGGTCGAATTCATTCCCATAGGCTTTCTCCACCTCATCCTTGATGTTTAGTAACCTTCATGCCACTTGGTCTTCTTCTCAATCCTTCATCTTCCACCCAATTCGAGTGGCTGCCACCTAGCCCCAAATGCATCCTCTTGGAGGCTATTTTTAGCCCTAACATGTCAAGTTGTCATAGGTTTGCAATCAGGTCTGACTTGTCATAGAATCTTCCATCATTGTTGTCATAAAGTGCAGGGAATCTAGCTCCACATGGCACCTAGTTTCTTCCTAGACTCTTCCTCTTCTATGGGGAGTTACTCCTACTCACCCATTCAAATCCTTGGGCTCATGATATGCCATTTGATGACTTTTCACCTTCCAAGAACATTCCATCACTCATAATTTCAAATTTGGGGTTAAGTCATGACATGTGTAAGGAAGTATCTAGCCACCCAAGGCCCCCATGGACCTCCAAATGTCCTTATGAAGCAATGCCACTTTATTTTCTCCATATTTATTATTTGTATGACCCAAATTAATGTGTAAATGATAAACTAAGATTCTCTTGGGTCCCATAGCTCCCTTATTGCAATATTTAATGCCTCCTCCCCCAACCTAGGGAATTAGTAGGTGGGTGAACATTGTCAACTAGTAGACCTATTGGAATGGGGACATGACGCAATCCGAATTAAGGCTTCATAGCCAAGTAACCAGAGTCGTTAGAAAACAAGACAAACTGTCTCCTTTTGACTTTTTTGAAATACCTGGGGTACCTCATCCTATGCCAAACGATTACATCAGGAGGTTGGCTCATTTTAGTGGAAACAATGATGTATTTATTTAAAGTCATTTGGATACTCTCTGGTATTACTTGGAAATTAGAGGTGTGGAAAATGAAGATGTTTATATGCGAGCCTTAGCTGAATCCTTACGAGGAGATGTTCAATTATGGTTTGATCATTTAGCACCAAGATCTATTACTGGGTATGACATGTTTATGGGGCTGTTAATTGATGAGCAGGGTAGGAACACTAAAGATTCTTTAGAATGTCGATCTGACAATGATTATGTTGTTGATGATCAATATATTGACAATTTGCTTTCTCAATTGGATCATTCCTCACTTGAAATGTTCCAAGTTATGAGTGTGCCTGCAATCCATAAGAATATTACAGAGTATTTTGACAATAATACTTCAAAACCTCATGCTAAAATTAAAAGCGATATCAATCAAATAATACAAGATACTCTATTAGTGTTGCTTGAAGTAGAGTCACAGACCAAATTTTAGATTTAATTCCCAGAAGGGGGCCTAATGATCCCTATCAAGAAACATCTATAGTTGAGCCTTCTGTCAATGAATCCATTCAAGATCTTTTTGAGGAATAAGTCCATAATCATTGCTTGATTGACGACCATTCGGATCAATGTTTAAACAATCCTCGATTTGATTCAGTCCCTGATCATGTCATTGAAGAAAATGATGAGGATAATCAAGAAGCATCCGATGATCAATATGTGATTAAAAATCAAATTGATTATAGACCAATTGAAGGACAATCACATGGTATTAGTTTGGTTGTGATTCAACATGACCAATAGTGCTCTTTGTTGCACCTTTCAAGTTTTTTGATCGATTATGAAGAGCCTTCCAAGGATGAATTTGATAGTATCCCTTATTTAATCGTGGATCAGGATGAGTCAGTCCTTCGCCCTGGTAATCCCTATCCCCATAAAGCAAACTTTGACCTTGCTCCAAATTTTGAAATAATTTCGAGATTCAAAAGCGTCATTGATTTGAAATCCTTACCTTTTTATCAGATTTCAAGATCAATCATCATAATTGCATGGGAGAAAGTACAAAATTTAAATCCACCCTCCCATCCCAGCTTTTAAAGTACTCTTGTATGGGTTCATGTTCCAATCAAGTTTTAACTTGTGCAATTTTCGGTAAGGAGTTTTAAGAATGCCAAGTGGTTAGTAGTGAAACATTTCATCTCCTTTTTCAGTCATCCTTGGTGCATGACTTTTCAAAATAAATTCCTTATTTTCCTTTGATTGGTTGATTGAAAAACTCTATAAAAATAAATTCTATATTTTCTCAATCTTCAGGCATGAAATGGGGTTAATCTCAATTTATGGTTTATTAATCTCTAATTTGGCCCCAGTTTGTTTCACCATTGACCATAATGTGAGCGTGATTGAGTGTACTAGCCAAAACGATGCGGGAAATAATGACATATTTAGAGGTCCGAATCTAGTGATATATTCTCTTCCACCATTTTTAAATACTTTTTGTAATCCTATTGATGCGTGTATGGAGGAAGTGTACGAAAGTCAATCTCAGCCTTGTCATGGCCTTATCTCACATTTTTCTTCAATGTTCAAACAACAAGTTAGAATGGTGTTACTTTTCATTCATATTACTTCCAATCCATCTTTAACTTGTTGCAATATTACTTCCAATCCATAGGTGGCTACATTGGATCTATGATTTTACGTAGCACTTGCCTAACTGGTTAGAGTAGAGTAGAGATAGGTTGTTCAATAAGCTCTTTGAGCAGTAGGATAGAGTTTTCGGTGTTGCATGGTCCTGAGCCTTTGAGTCTTTTTGTTTTTTGTCTAAGTCTTCTAGGCCATTAAGTCTGGCCCCTGTTCCGTCTTTTGATTGAATCCTCGTGGAACTGCTTGACAGTTCTTAGATTAGATGTTTTATTTCAGCACTTTACTTTCCGCATTTTGTATTTAAACATCTACTTTCAACATTGTATTTCCTGCATTTTATTTTTGTATCATACCACATGTACTCCTGGGTAGTTCTGTTTCCATGATGCGTAAAAATAGTTTTCATTGAAGATGGAGCAGTCGATTGGGTGAATATTTGATGATTGGATAAGCGTTGCTGTGTACCAGAGATACCTGAGGTTCTCATGCGCTCTCTCCCTTAGAGCACCTGTCCCAGTTGGAGCTAGATGGCGACCATACTGGGCACCAAAAGATGGCGACCAAAAGATGTTGTCACATATATAGTAGTTGGGCTACTTTTGTTCCTGAGCAGTTCGTTGAGCCAACCCTTCACTATGAGATCAGTTGGTGATATTCTATTGATCTTTCTGAAATCTTAAATTATAAGTGATCTAACTGTTTTGGTCAAGAGATTCCTTTATATACTCATTGGTCATGCCCTACTTGTAGTATGGATTTGGTCATTCCCCCCCTTAGGACACAACTTGCTAGTCTTGGCACCATCTTCATTGTCTTTGTCCATCCATTGATTCCCCGTGTTGTTGATTAACCTTGACTTGTGACTTGACTAGTGACATTTGGGATTTCCCCCACCTTCACCTCTATGTTGGAATAGGTCTCCATGTATAAATTGTGTCTCGATGTTGGTTTATGTGATGCTTGTCACAGGGAATGCCTACCTCTAGATCTTGAACACAAGTAGTCCTACCAAAGAAGTGTTTTTAGACACTAAGGCATCGAAGCTTAAAGTTATTCTAAATGGATGCCCTACCAGCAAAATAAAAGTGTCTCTAGACACTACTGCAAATAAAAGTAAAACTAGCTAGTTGCCAAGAGATGAACACTCATCCATTGTATGGTGTAAGGTTCATTTATCCCCACAGGGTATCAGGGTGAGGCAAGCCGCCCAAGGCCGAGCTTTAGTCATTTTTTGGAAGCCTAGAAGGCTTTCCAGGGCACTTGCTCTTGAAGGATGGCAAGTTAGTAAAAAGAAATAAAGTTGTTGGCTAGAGGATGAGCACTCATTCTTTGTATAATGTACGACTCATTTTCCCCCATAGGGAGACAAGGAGAGACTGGCCCCAGAAGGTTATGTCTTTGTCATTTTCTAGAAGCCCAAAAGGCTTACCAAGGCACCTGCCTTTAGAGGTTAACTAGTGTAATACTGCTTTGCAAATAAATATAAAAAAGGGTTGCTTGTTTAGAGTCTAGTGGAGCCTTCTCATCATTCCACCCATTTGTGTGACACTGCCATTCCCTATTGTTCACCTAGTCCAACTTATGTGTTGTGTGGATTCCATTGTCCTCTAGCCCAGATGCTTACAGTGTTGAGTATCCAGTCATCCCCTTGGCATTACCTGGTTTCAGTTACTTTCACCCTTGACTAGCAAAATGGCTAAATCCATAAATGTGTATATACTGGAAATTCTTGTTTGAAGCAGTTGATCATTTTGATTTAAGATTATATATATATATATGTCATGTCCATTGGGCGTAGCTTGGGTGGTTGGGAGATTTGGTTGTTGCACTCTCCACTCAGGTTCAAATCTCGCCGGGGACATTTGCTCCTTGGGAGCCCTTGTATGTAATGAAATATTAGGCTGGTGAGCTGTTTATCGTGATTAATGATGCCCAAGTTCATGTATACTTGCCTAGCGAGTATAAGATATTTTCCCAAGTGGATGTAGCCATGGTGTAAAATTGGGTTTCCATGGTGAACCACTTTGAAATATATATATATGTCATGCTTATATTCACCAACATAAGCTACTTGTACTTGAGTCTCACTATTAACATAGATAATTGAGCATGCATGTCTATTTTGTACTTTGCAGTATCAAAGTTCAACATTTGGGTCATCATTTGATCAGTCTTGACTTGGTTAACCCAATGTTAACCAAGCCAGGAGCAAGGTCCAGGATGAGTTTTGGACCAATGGTTGTTGATGATGATTATTTTTGGTCTTTCAGTGTCCATTAGACATATTCATGCTTCAAATGATGGTTTGCTATGATGGCTTCTATTATATTCATCATTATCAACATTTATAGGCTTTATTATTATTATTGTTCAGACATGGATGGGGCCTCTGATGTATCTTTATATTGGACATATTATGTATGAGTACTCATTCCTAGTTGATTTGGACATTCTGAGTTCATTGGTGCAACTGTTTTTCGGTTTCGGGCAGTTACAAGAGAGATATGGGTGTTTTAGGAAAATTAAAATAAAAACACAGTGCAAAAAAGGTGAGCGCTCTTAGGGCGCCAGTGGGATCCTGAGGGTGTACACAGTTAATTGTACCATACAGATATGGTTCTAGACACATCCGTGCAGTCAGTTGGCTTCAGATTTTGGTCCTTGGTGAGATACATGCAGTTTTATGTTTCCAAGGCAGCAGTTTGATGATAAAAAATGACTAATGAGGAAATCGATTTGGGTAAATGAGGTAAAGGAATGGCATGGAATTGGTCCAAGGTACAGTGTTTGGGTTGCCTTCATCATCCGACATCAACTCCACTTCACTTGGGGTCCACACTTCCTTGATTTTCTTAGATTGAGGGCATTTTGATGTATTTTGAGTGAGACATCCCAATGATTTTTATCACTCCTTGGTATTATTGACCACCACACCTTGTTGTTGTGCCATATGGCCATGCTAGTGAAGGATGTTATAACCTCCTAGCCCCCACCATGTGCTATCTTATGTTTATTGGTCATTTTTATGTGGCGCACCCCCTCTTCTATTATTGAGTTAGTCCGTGTATGATGTATCCGACTAATCTTAGGGGTTGATTAGATTGTTTTTATCTTTTGATCGTGATCCTTGATCTTTTGGATCTAGGTTTTATGTAGTTGAGAGATCTATATATTGAGATGGTCTCTCATTTGTAAGGGGACTTTTGGCTCTTGATCTCTTGGAATAAATAATTTTTTTTAGCAAAATCCTTGGAAGCTGTCGAATATCTTGTGTGGAGATTGAAAAGTCTTATTCTCTTTAGCATTCTTGCTGATCTATGTTTTTATATAACTTTTTGCAGGTTTCCATCCACTTGGTGAAGGAAGCGATTTGGGCAGGGGCACTATTGTGACAGAGCTCCATAGCATTCTCTCAAATCTTCATTGGCTCAGGGAGTATCTTTATTGTGTCTTCCAACCATCTTGATGTTCTTTGATTCATTTTTCCTCATCATTTCATCCTTCTGTTTGCAAATCGATTCTCATCAAAGATCTCTTTTGTAAAAGGAGGGAGCGCTTGGCATCTTGGAGGGATTAGCGATTTCACTTGGAGAGGCATATAAAACGCTCGTAATTGATCGAAGAAGAAGATCATCATCACACAAGGTTATTAGCAAGTCTTTCCAAGTAGGTTTACATTTGTTTTATTTTTCTTGGGCTTAATCCAATTGTCACCACAAAACTTTTTTTTTTACAAACCCTCGTTTTGTAGATCTGATAGATCTGGTAGGTTTTTGATGACGACCATCAAAGCCTACTTGGAGATTGCTGAATAAACCCTAGATCTCGAATTTCACGTAATTAGACTCCATTTGCCCCAAGATCTAGCACTAATCTCTCTAGGTGGGGGCGCCCCGTTTGGCTGGGTGGTCAGAATTTCATATCTATCAGTTGGGTATGCTTGAACCCACCTCAAAATCACATATCTATCCTGCAAGCATCCCGATCTAGTCCCTCATTTCCCCGATCTACTCTTTTGGGTCCACCACGTCCTCTTTTACATAAACCTTTGGTGGGTTCCATTAGGATTTTTGTTCGTGTGCCTAGATCTCTCTAGATCTATTAGTTGGGTAGGGGTGAACCCACCTAATTTTTATAGATCTATCCTCCAAGTATCATGATCTATTCATTTTGATGCCTTGATCTACCGTTTTGGGTCTGTTTTGTCCACTTTTGCATAAATTCCTAAGTGGGTCCTTTAGGTTTCTCTTGTGTGTAGCTAGATCTTTCTAGATCTACTTTGATTAACTCATTGTGGTATTTTCCTTATCAAGTTGGGTCGTTTTCCCTATTCTCTAATCCTCCCCAACTTCACCTTAACTCCTATACCACATCCATTACCTAGATCTAGACTACCTCACTCATTATCTTTCCTCCTTTACTCATTGCTTATCCCTAGGAATGTCTTGAGTAGGTGCACTAGCCTTCTTGGGCTAGTAGGGTCTCCCCCTTGGTCATTCTCCGGATTGATCTAATGCGACAAGAGCCTGTCCGGTGTGACAACTATCCTTCATCCATAGTGGATGAGGCCCTTGAGGTGTCACCGGTTAGCTACCTCACCTCTTCCGGTGATCCGAATTTCAGGGGGAATATGGTCTAAATTCGGATGTATGAGTCACAAAAGCATTTAATGAGAGGCCACATGCTCGTAGTCATCATAAAAGCATTAAATGGAGAGGCCACTCTCTCTCATCCATGGTAATTGACAACTCATGGTTTTGTTCCATGGTATGGCTTCAAGGCACATTGTACCTCTCTCATCCATGGTATTTCACAACCCATGGTTTTGACCCATGGTATTGCCCCAAGGCACATTGTAATATTGTTATAAAAAAGCTCTATGCCTTCTCAATAAAGCATTCAAGGATTTTTGACATCCTCCACTTCTCTTATTCTATTGCATTATTGGGTTACTGGTTCTGAGTGTCTTTCTTAGTATGGTTTGAGAGGTGAGGCTCAAAGAACTCTCTTTGAGCCTCACCCCCCATGTGGGCTATTTACTCTATGTATGTTAGTCTATGCTTCAAATGTTAACAATTTTGTAGCTCTGATACCACTGATCCGGATCTTGGGGGCTGAGATCTGAAAGGCTTGGATGTGTCTGGAAAACCAGTGTGCGCGCGTTCCTTGAGCTTCGGCAACCATTTTCTCACTCCTTGGGCCACCACAGAGAGGGTATGTTATATGGATGGAAAGGTCTCTTCAAGATCTCAAATAAGTCTTCAACGAAATTCAATTTCATCACTTGCATCAAAATATATGAATGGATTTGTAGCCAGACATCAACTTCACCAAAGACCATTTTTTTTTTTTTTTTTACTTTTATGAAATCCTATTGTAATCATGGTTATGGGTTAACCACACAAAGCCCATGGTTATGGGTCAACCACATAAAACCCACGATTATGGTTAGGGGTCAACCACACAAAACCCACAGTTATGGTTATGGGTCAACCACACAACACACAAAACCCATGGTTAAGGGTTAACCACACAACCCACGGTTAGGGGTCAACCACACAAAACCCATGGTTAAGGGTCAACCACACAAAACCCACAGTTATGGTTATGGGTCAACCACACAAAACCCACGGTTATGGGTTAACCACAGAAAACCCTTCTCTTCATTGGAAATTGACACATTGTAATCATGGGTCTCTTTTTAATATGAAATGATGGGGACCATCATTTTCTAAGGGGGGAAGAATGATCCGAATTTCAGGGGGAATATGGTCTAAATTCGGATGTATGAGTCATAAAAGCATTTAATGAGAGGCCACATGCTTACAGTCATCATAAAAGCATTAAACGGAGAGGCCACCCTCTCTCATCCATGGTAATTGACAACTCATGGTTTTGTTCCATGGTATGGCTTCAAGGCACATTGTACCTCTCTCATCCATGGTATTTCACAACCCATGGTATTGCCCCAAGGCACATTGTAATAATGTTATAAAAAGGCTCTATGCCTTCTCAATAAAGCATTCAAGGATTTTTGACATCCTTCGCTTCTCTTATTCTATTGCGTTATTGGGTTACTAGTTCTGAGTGTCTTTCTTAGTATGGTTTGAGAGGTGAGGCTCAAAGAACTCTCTTTGAGCCTCACCCCTCCATGTGGGCTATTTACTCTATGTATGTTAGTCTATGCTTCAAATGTTAACAATTTTGTAGCTTTAATACCCTCCTCTCTCGGCATCCAAGCTTTTCGGGTCTCAGCCCCCAAGATCCGGATCCAGATCATCTGGCGCGGATGGGATACCTTTAGTGGGTAGCTACACATTGTGTGATAACAGTTACCATGGTATCACACAGTCTCATTGACCTACTTTTGTGGTCATTTGATGGACATTAATAAAATTATCTCATCTTACTTATCTTATCTTATCTAAAGAGGGCATGATGTCAAACTATGCTAGAATGTTTTTCCAGTAACTATGCAAGCTGCAAGGTTGCCTGCTTAAAGAAGCAAATTTCTTATCTGAAAATTTTCAGTGCTTTGGAGCTAATGTCTATTGATGAATCTGTATTTTCTATGCTTTGTAAAGGAATGGAATTTCCCCGATCCCTTTGTTTAACTTCACTCGAACTTAATGGAAACAATTGCCTTGGCTGAACAAAGGTTAAAAACCTTTCCTTTGTATTGCAATGCCAATTTCTAATCAGTTTCAAACTTCAAACCAGTGTTGCACATATCATTATTGGCAATATATAGGTAAGGATCATGAACTCGATATATTGGAAATATAGGGAAAATATCAAAAACCAAAATATATTCATTTTTTGTAGTAGGCAAAAATTCTCAGACATCTTCACAACGCAATAATTTAAGGGTGATTTTTCATTTTGGAGTAGACATCGTGAAAAATAGCATTGTTGGCAATAATTCTGTATTATTTGCAACGTTAGGTCTTGTTATCACACAAATCGACATCTTGAGATTAAAGCCCTAACATCAATGATATGAAGAAACAAGAGGGATGCCGATGTCACCACACCTAACCCTCTTCTAATCTTTAAGCTAGCTCTTCTCTAGCTCAAGGTAGGAGTCCCTAAATAGGATTACTAGGGTTGAGCAATGAAGCACAAGGTTGACTTGAAGAGTAACTCTAGCAAAATATTGTGTCTTTATGCAAAAGAAATTATATAGGCAATGAAGGGATTCACGACCAATGTCTTATCAAATGGGAAAATGGGGTAAATCAAGGATCTCATGGGGGTTTCTAGAAAGGGATAGGGTTGTAGTGTACATCCTTGGCTGCTTTCTAATGGCTAGGCTGATTTCAGGATCAATCAAATGGAAAGTTCAAAAGCAGAAATTTCAATCGGACTTTCGAGGAATATTATCATGGAAGCATCGGAAAACACATGACCTAGAGCAGAAAATGGGCTCCTAAACTACACTTCCAAGTGATAGCAACCACATAAATGATAAAGAGCCTATGTTGCACTGGTCTCGGGGACGGGGGGTC
>LPNX010360550.1:4645-58426 GCA_001517045.1 Pseudotsuga menziesii | reverse complement strand
GAATATTAAAATAGCTTCCATGAATTTTTATCATAAAACAATGAAACATTGAAACATCAAAACATACATGTTTGCAGCCTTTGATTGAGATAAATGAGTCTTAGAAATGAAAAATCAAAACATGATTCCAGCATGAAATTAAAATATCTGCCATGTCAACTTTATAAAAAAAATGAAAAATTCAAGAACATAAAAATTTCACTTTCAATTTCAATTTAAAAGTTAGGAGTTATGAATCATTCATGAAACATAAAGACTAAAGTCTACAAATGTAATCACATAAATATTTTAGTCTTTAAAGTTTAAAACTTGAAATTCATAAGCAAAAGGAAGAGTCTATCTAAGCATAAATGAAGGGTAGGGTTTTAAGTTTTTAGATTTAAAATTTTAAAATTTTAATTTTTTCTTAACTTTTTTTTAATGTACATGGAAGGGGATGCGTGGGAGTCCCTGATTGGTCGAGGGAGTTCGGGGACGTCCCCAAAAAGTTCCCTATTTCTTGGGGTACGTTTAGGGTACGGCAAAAAAGTCCCCGAGTCCCCGATGGAGTCCCCGACCATTTGGGGACGTTTCTGAGGAGTTCCAAAGTCCCCGGAACGTCGGAAAGCAAGAAACGGGTGAAATTTTAGGGGGGACGGGTCCCCGTGCAACATAGTAAAGAGCCTATTCTTTATTACCTCAAATCCATTGACAATTTGAAGATCCATCCATAAAAAATAAGATCCTATAATGGAACGCTAGCATCAACCATTCATAAGAACCAAGAGATATTTTATTGAGTGTTAGTGGGATTTCTCCCCCAATCCAAACATGATTACAAATGAGGAAGAGACTCTTATATAGAGATAAACATTAATTTCCTCTACATTAAAATAATAATAGATCTACCAAAAAATTAGATCTATCCAAGGGAGGAGAAAACAAGTCAATAAAAAAATCCTCCAACTAACTTTAACAAACCCTATCAACATCGATGAAATATGGTTCTCAAAGCCACAAATACAATATCCAAGAGAAGAAAGGCCCAAGAAGGGGGTGCATCCATTGAATGAAGGTGCATGATAACAAAAAGTTGTCAAACCTAGCCTCCAAAGGTAGCACTCTAAGAAAGAGACCTCAAATGTGGAGTGCTTCCTCAAATAAGGCGAATGCTCTCCATGAAAAAGCTCCAAAAGGAATGCACAACAAAGATATAGTGAGATTCTTTAAATAACAGTTCAGGAATTGCTAACTTCCTCATTATTTATTGGATTTTCTATTATAACCATTTTTGGAAATCTCCTGGCCACTCTGAATCTAATGGCATTGGGATGGCATAATTCTGGGCACTATGTCAAAAGATAACTGTTCCCAAAGCTAGGATGCCCCTCCAAAAACATCCTATAAAAAATGTGGCCTAAATGAGTGTATAAATAATCCTCCAAAGGGTGGGTGTTCATCAAGGGAAAACCAATAAATGTAGAACAAGTATCACATTTTTTAACAGGTTTCACTATGTAGCAAGTAGAAAGTGTCCTTTTAGAGATTGACACGATCATTCGTTAGGATGAGCAGGCTCTGGTAAAATGTTGGTTGTAACTCTCCCTTGGACAGAATATTGTATTCAGTGCTAGATTATATCTATCTGTTACAGAATGCTTCATGTCACATTCATACATCATATCCATTATCCCAATATTATGATCATATGATTGCATGAGAGGGATTTGAACTAAGTGCATTTATTGATTCCCAAGATTCTCAATGATCTTCTTGAACCAGTTGTGATTTACAGAGTATTTCTATCCAAAGAAAAACATAATTCTGTTTTGCGAATTTGTAGTGGTTTCTCTACATATATGTTTTGAATGTTGTTTTATTGCATAAATGCATGGCAAGTTGAAATTTAATTTTCTTGTTCTTCACATGTATTGTCCTCAGGGATATAAGGTGACTAAACAGGGGACATCAATGATCAAAACTAAATGGGAGGCTGTAACTCCAAAGAATCGCTTACCTTCACTTTTGCCTGTCAATGATCAAGGAATGGGAATTCAACTTGCACAGCTTGGCTTGGAAGCTTCAACAGTGGTACACTTTCCCTCCATCTATATAATTTTTTGGGGAAGTATTATAATTATGTCATTCACATTAATGGCAATACAATATCTTGATGGAAAGAATGTGCATAATTTTGCACTAGACATAGCATGCAATGCTGAAGTCGTTGAAATCAAAGTATGTGGTAGTCTTGAGTGCTAACGAGTTTTATGCAATTATATTTGTCACCACCAAATTTGTAAATCAGAGATTCAGAATGACTTTGACTTGATATTAATTGGATTTAACTTCAAATGTAAATTTGAATTTGATTTCATTGGATTTAACCTTCAAAATAGCCCCATACCTTCCATTCGTACAGAAAAGAGATTATGTTGGTGATTATGATGAAAATTTCAAAGTGGATTTACAGGCCTGTTTTCTGTTTCTAGGTAGCTGCACGGCGTTTGAATTCAGCAGCTAAAAATGTAGAGATTGAGTCTATTGCAGGGCCAGAAAATGGTGCAGTACTGGACCTACAATATCTCCTTTTCAAAAGACATGTATAGTTTCACAGCCTTCCTAACCTCATTCTTGATTTTTGTTTTCTTTAGATGGGTTTATTTTATATTTTCTGCTTCCCTTTTCAAACAACAGCATGCCTAATGGGCAGAGATAATTATCAATGTGTTTTTATTGGTCCAACGTTTTTTGTACAGTATGATGCATTTAGCTCTATGATGGTTTTTCATTTTCACTCTATTGCCTCCCAAACCTGCACATCAAGTGGTAAAGCCCTGGAACACAAGTGCAACCTTAGAGGATCTCAGGAAGGCTGCCTACTGTCACTACAACAACCCTTCCTTTCATTTTAGGCCGGTTCCCCTCCGGCACAAAGGGGATTTCCCTTCGTAAAAGTATGATATACTTTAGATTATGTGATGGATGGATTGCTAAGACGAGTGTCAATCCAAGAGTTATGGAGTCAAATAATAGAAACAAAGAGGGCTTGCCATCATATGGAAGAAGACGTAGTCAACCTATCAACAATGTGCCATGACTAGTCCAAATAAATCTTATAGGTTATGAGAGTAAGAGCCATAGTAGCAAGATTCGGCTGTATTGAGAGTTCATGTTCGAAAATTCATTTGGAATTCGAAATTTGGTGAATATTTGTCATATTATGGATACGGTACAGTAAAGTTGACTAAATACTTAAATATAATTCCAATTTTCAAAATTCAATAGATGTCACTATTAAAATTTACGTGGAATTGCAACTTAACTAACTTTCAGCATATATTATTTTTCTTATAAATCAATAAAAACTCAAATTACTTAAAAATAATGATTTTGCAAAACAAAACAAAGTAAAATCTAGACACACAATAACTCATGAATCATTTTAAATAAATTTGTGATTATTGTTCCATTTAATTAGTTAAATAAACGTTTAAGTAACACACATTACTTAATCAACATTAAAAAAATAGGTACATTAAAGTCATGAGCCTGTACTTATTACTTAATCAACATTAAGAAAACACATACAATGAATCCATGAGCCCATACTCACCTATCAAACTCTATTTCCACATGTTAAACTCTATTTTCAAGTTGTTATATCATATGTTATGTTTCAAATTTGAGATATGTTACAAGTTATTTCAATTTGCAATGAAGAATAGATATTACTTCAAAATTTGGATGGCCGTGTATATTTTTTAAATTTAAAAAATGCATTTTTTTGTACTTATGAGATGTCTACTTTCGTATTTTAGCCGTACTAGAATTTTTCTTTACTTATTTTTTCGCTACCGAATCATATTCGTATTTGTGTTTGAACTTGAATATTGCTACTATGGTAAGATCCCTAGCAATGGATGCACCACCACAACCAATGTGTAAAAGCCAAAGTAACATGCAATCCAAAATAGTGGAAGAAGTACTATAACATGCGACAATAAGGAAAAGGACCAAGAAAGACTACCTTCAAATGAATGGATAACCCAAGCAACAAGTGACATCTTCAATAATAATCTCATAGGATTAAAAAAGCCATTAACATGCTCCACATCAAATCTTTCATTATAGTAGAAATATTTCCCATGATCCAAGATTACATCAAGAGCCAAGGAAGGTTTGAATCCTCACCCTTAAACCCTTCTCATGTGTAGAGACTTGCCTTCTAAAGATCATTTTGAAAGTTTTTGAGAATCCCAACCCCGGTTTCAAGCTTGATAGCTTTTCTACATAGTTTAATGCCCAAACCCTTGTATGCACAATTTTTCACAAAAATTGACTAAACTGAAACACACAGAATTCTTTTTCAAAAATTAAATAACTCAGAAATTTTCTCTTTTAGTTAAAAATTTCAAACACAGAAATTTATAACAGCTATGCATGCATAAAAATAACACAGATTTTTGACGAATGGTTCAGGATAAAATCCCCGAGGGAAATCCTGTTTTTGAGAGAGAATTTTATTTCTTCAGGGTAAAATACAGAAATAAAACAACAGTACTTATCATTTTTCCTTCTCGAAAACTGAACCTTCACTGCTGTATGGACCCTCGAAAACCGTGCTGTACGGCTCACACGTGTGGGTGAAAAAACTAGATTTTTGTGCAATTTGCTACCTCGAAATTCGTGCAAATTATGCTTGTACAGACATAATTTTATTTCTGTACCTGTCCTCAAAAATTGTGCCCAGTTCGTACTGCTGTATGGCTTCTCGAAATCTGTGCAAACTGCTGATGTATGGATTTCTCCTCAAAATTCGTATACCTACTGTACGGAAATCTCCTTGAAAATCGTGCTGTACCCTGTTGTACAGGATCACTCAAAATTCGTGCCCAGTCTATCCTCCTCGAAATCTGTGCCAAAATTTGTCTTCTCTCTCCTGCTGGTTTAAATTCTCTTCAAACCCTCTTTTTCTCTTCTTCTTCTCTCCAAAAACTGCTCTTTGAAAAGTGAATAATGAATTAGTTTTCCTTGCCCTAGTTCCTTTTTGTTCATGGAAACTTCCTCTTTCAATCTAATGGTCAAGATTAGATTAGATGAGAGGTTTTCATTAATGCTCATTTAAATAATTAATAAATGACATTTAGTGCACCTCATGTCATTTAATAAAGTATGAGCACCCCCTTTTAATTAATCACTCACAACTTTTATTAAATATGAACTTAGGATAAACCATGACTTTTATCTTTTAATGAAGTCACTTTAAAATTACAAAGTACATCTCACTTCATTAATTAAACATGACTAGGGGTCACCAAAATAAAGCGTCATTGCCCACCCCAAGGCAATACTAGGTGAACAAACACTTCCTAGGTAACATTTCAACACTCCCTCTTATCGAGGAAGGTGTTTTTCACCACTCCCAACTTGTCTCTGAAATAGACATGCTTCCCCCTACCCAAAGACTTCGTGAGAATGTCAGCTACCTGCTCATTTGTTGAAACATACTGCAACTGCACAACCCCTCTCTAAACATAAATGATAAAGTGATATCTGATCTCTATATGCTTTGACCTGTCGTGAAATACCAGATTCTCAGAGAGCTTGATGCAACTCTGATGATCGCAATGTATAATCTTGGGTCTCAGCTCATGACCAAACAAGTCTACCATCAGCTTGTGAAGCCACAATGCCTCACAACTAGCCTGACTGGATGCCATGTACCCGGCCTTAGCAGAACTCAATTCTACGGACTTTTGCTTCCGACTAAATCACGACACAACTGTCGAGCCCAAGCTGAAGCAACAACTAGAAGTGCTCTTTCGGTCCGAAACACTACCTTCCGTAAATCCAACCAATCCCACTCCATCAGATCTCCTTTTAATCCAAACCATAATCAACTGTACCAGCAAGATATCTCAAGATGTGTTTTGCGGCATTCTAATGCACTCTCCTGGGCTCCACCATAAACTAACTGAGAGTGTTTGTCGCAAAACTCAAATCTGGTCTAGTGTTAACTAGATACATCAACGAATCAATGAGCTGACGATATAGAGTAGGATCTACCAACTCTCCCTCAAAAGCATGAAGCTTCCTCCAGTTGGTGATCATGGATGTAGACATAGGCCTGCAATCATCC
This sequence comes from Pseudotsuga menziesii, assembly GCA_001517045.1. Classification (NCBI taxonomy): domain Eukaryota; kingdom Viridiplantae; phylum Streptophyta; class Pinopsida; order Pinales; family Pinaceae; genus Pseudotsuga; species Pseudotsuga menziesii. The sequence continues at coordinate 52,305 of LPNX010360550.1, read as the reverse complement.
ATCCGAAATCGCTTTAGAATATCTGCAACATATTTTCCTTGCCACATGCAAACATGTCCATCCTCCTGCCAAATCTCCGTCCCCAAATAATAGTGCATCAGCCCAAGGTCAGTCATCTCGAACTCTGAAGCAAGATCTTTCTTACATGCTTTAATTAGGTGCTCTCCTCCGGTAATGAACAAATCATCAACATACAATAGAAGAATGAGCGAAACACTACCAACCACAATGTAGTAAAGGTTGGGATCCACCTCACTCTTCCGAAACTCAATCGAAAGCAAATATGAATCAATCCTCGAATGCTAAGTCTGAGGGGCTTGGTTCAAAACTTCAGACCATACAAGGCCTTTTTTCATCCTGCACAATAAATCTCAAAGCCCTGTGGCTTCTCCAAATACACTTCCTCCTGAAGAAGACCGTTGAGAAAAGCGGTCTTCCCATCCATCTGATGGATCCTCCAACCCATCTCTGCCACGACGGAGATCACTGCTCTGATCGAAGAAAATCTGGCAATCGGCGCAAAGGTCTCATCATAATCAACTTCCTCAATCTGAGAACCCACACGCTACAAACCGAGCTTTGTACTTCTCGATGTTTCCATCTGCAGTATGCTTGATCTTGTAGATCCACTTGGAAGTCACAACTGACTTCCCTTCTGGTCTCGAAACCACTTTCCACACACCATTCTTCATGATGGAAGTACTCTTCCATCATGGCATCTCTCCAAACCTGGTGTACGAAAGCCTCCTCATAAGTAGTAGGTACGGTATCACACAAGCTAGTCACCTGTGCCATATAGCTGGAAAATTTCTCAGGTGCCTTCCTCTCTTTGACCTCCCTCTTGGGTGGCTCGACAGACTCCTCTGCTTCCTTCACAAGCTCTCTAAGCCAACTTGGCTTTCTCTTCTTGGAAGAAGCATCCTGTCGCAGACCCTCCTCTACATCCTCATCAGACGAATGTTTCCCTTAAGAAGTACCAACGATGCTGTCCTTGGTGAACCTGAACCTGTATCATGAGTATCCGAATCACCCGGAGGTATAACCTGTGAACCTGTGATCCGTTAACCTGTCCCTGTACCATAAGTCCTTGTAGACTGGGTTTCTAAAACTGATGAACCTGTAACCTATGAACCAGTCACTCCTGAAACTGGTGACCATGTGCCCTGACTCGCTAAACTCTGTGATGCTGTCACTTGTGGAGTACTCTGCTGCTCCTCTATCTCTGAATCTCGAGATCTTCTGAAGGCTCGCTCTTCAATTCTCACCTCCCTCATCGCCACAACTTTCCTCTGTGTAGGAAGGTATATGCGAAAAGCCTTCAAAGTCTCGTCATATCCAACAAAAATACCCATCTCTACAGTAGCCTCCAACTTTGTCCCCTTCTTAGAAGGGACATGTGAGTATGTAAGGCATCCAAAGAGACGAAAGTGTCCTATCTCAGGCAGTTTCTCGATGAACATCTCCTCAGGAGTTTTTCACCCCAAGGCACGATGCAGACTCCTGTTCAGTACATAAACAATAGTACTACAGGCCTCTGCCCATAGAAAGAAATGAAGACTCTGATCATGCAACATGGCTCTAATTGCACTGTAGTATCCCAAATACTGATATTCTCTAATGTTCTATGATAGTGTTGACTCGCCCACTCAATCTCATACAAATTTGCAAAATAACTGTGCATGCAAACTCCCCATGCCAAAATGCCCTAAAATATAGTTGAATTAGGGTTAGGGTTTTGCAGAGAGAAATTAACACTTACCACTGATATTCTGGCTGATAATGACTCCAGAGATAGCTGCATGCATAAGGATCCGGATGGGTGGTCTAATAATGCTCTTTTCCTCCGCTGTTACCGCCCCGCAGTACCGTAAAAACCCTCCATATTGAAGGTGACATTTTTGTAGGAGAAGTCTGTTCGGGTTGAAACTTTCTGAGCTTGTCCGTCTGCTGATGTTGGAGAGATGGCCTTGCACATGCAGAGGTTTGGCTGCCTCTAAGTGCCCTAGCGAATTGATTGGCAGTTCTGCTGCTCATGCCCCCAACTGATCTGTTTGGCTGATAGCTGCTCCAGGTGAGCAAACTGATGGCTAATGATCACTGTATACCGTAGGATAAGCCTGCTGAGAAAGAGGAAGCTGACATGCGGAGGAAGGACTCGGTTTTCTGGTCCCAGCGAATCCTTCTGTGTTTTCCTTGCTACTTCCGGCTGCAAAATGTGGATCTGCTAATAACCCTTCGGAATATGCTGGATCTCCGAATACTGTAGTATATGATGGATGCAATGGATAAACTTGGATGATCTATCCCAATAAGAGACTGTTGTCCGCCGATTGCACACCAGCAGCAGAAATCTTCCGAAAGCTGTCTCCTCACTTGAGTAAGTGGGAGAGGTGTGACCTTGGGGGCAAGCACAGAGCTAGGTACTGTCACCTACTCCTAGCTCCTCCGTTTAGGCTAACTCTTAACGAAGCCAAGGGGGCTAGCCCCTAACAAAGAGTTTTCTATGGCTCAATGTTTTAATTTTTAGATGTTTTTGGATGCGGATGGGTGTTGTTTAGGAGTTACTGTGATTTAAAATGATTAATATTAGGGGGATGATGATTAATCAAAGCAATCCACGTTGCTAACAAGAGATCACACAGATAAGCAAAGATTCCAAACTTATAACTTAAGTATTAAAATATAATCAATTGAAATGGCCCATAGACAATTGATCAAGATAGAAAATTAATCAAATATAACAAAGGACCAGTGCCTTATGGAGTCAAATAAATGCGTGAAATAAAGTCTAGGAATCAAGCTAGTGAGTATTAGGTTTTGCAAGTGCTCTTGGTAGATTTTAAAAGTTTTTGATAGTGGTCTTGCTTTGAGTGTCAACAAAAGTTTGCCAAAGCCGGGAGACTCTTCTAAGTTCCCTCCGTTGAAGACATGTCGGGCCTGCCCAGTATCCCAGGCTGGTATCGCCAAGATTGACCAGCTAGCCGAGAATCTAAGACAACGGGAGGTTCCAGCGCCTCTACTAGGAAGTACTTTGGAAGAATCCCTACAACGTCGGTGCGTTGGTTACGAGTGTTTAAGTATTTTTAAATTACTCTTGTAGGGTTTAAAGATCCAGTGCCGTTTCTGGGTATTCCGATTTGGGATCGGTCAGAGCATACTCCGGCAAGGAGGGGAGGGAGTTAATTAATTAAAAGGGGTGTGTGTGTTGAAGGTTTTATTAAGTTGATTAATTAAGACTCTCCGACAGAGAGTGCTCTTGACCCTGTCTTATGACAGTGGTTAAAGAGACTTAGCTAATCTAGATGAGACTAATGCAGGGATTATGCAAACCTAGGATGCTCTCCGATAGAGAGTGCTCTTGACTTGTGTTTTTGCAAGTTCAAGAGTCTTACTTAAGAGTTAATTGATTAAACAATGTGAATAAAAAACAAAGATGACTTATTAAACTCTCCGACAGAGAGCACTCTTGATCCACCTTATGGTGTGATTCAAGAGATTTAAGCAGTTGATTTACTTAGAAAGATAAACAATTTAAAAGAGTAATCAAATTAATTAATGAATTAGAAGTGATGGATTAACAATTAATATTCTAAGAATAATATGCAAATGATGATGAAAACAATCACATCTAATCTAAGCATGTAAAAGATGGACGCAACACAATCCTTCCCAAATGGGGGAGAATGGGAATGGGGACTTAAAAACCCCACTCAAACAAAAGATGCTTTATTAAAATTATACAAATTGCTTTTAGGAATTTAATCCTTGAAAGGACTTTCAAAGGAAAGTATACAACTCTATTATTATTACAACTTGCGTAAAAAGGAGAGTGATTTACTTTTACTTGGAGCTTTTCTTGAAACTTGCCAAAAGGGAAAAGAAGAAGTTTGAATGAGAGCAAAAGAACAAGGCAAAAGAAGGCTCAAATAAAAGGAAGCGGAGGGGAAGAAAGATGGAAGGCAAAGAGGAAGTAAAAAACAAGAAAATGGAGGAATAGGACAACGAACTAAGAAGTTAAGGGACGAACAAAATTGAAAAAAACGGGACAGCGAACAATGAAATAAGTGGCTGTCATAAAAAGTGCAAAACGGGACAGTGAACCATGAAATAAGTGGCTGTCATAAAAAGTGCAAAACGGGACAACGAACCATGAAATAAGTGGCTGTCATAAAAAGTGCAAAACGGGACAGCGAACAAAAAGTAAAAGAAATGACCAAAAACAAGGTTAAAGGAAGCCCAAAAACTAGGGCAAAAAAAGATAAACAAGGGAAGAAAGCTAGGGCACACTAGGGCTGTCCAAAATGGAAAAAAGGGATGGTAAAAGAGAGAAAAAACGGGGCAGCGATAAAGAAAAAGTGAGAAAAGGCAAACAAGTCAAGGAGGAAAGGGGCTAGCAAGCAAGGAAACAAAAGAAGTCAAGGAGCAAAGGGAGAACTAGAGGAAGGAAGTTCGGTAACCAAGAAATATTTAAATTTATGAAAGAATTTGAGATGGAACTTTGGAGGAAGATCTCCTTGTTTTTTCCTCTTGGAAAAAGCCAAACGCTCTGTAGGTCCTGAAAGTCAACAATGTTAGAAGGTTCTTATGATGATGGAGATGAGTTTGATGCAGTTGAGCTCGCACCCTTCTCCAAATGGCTAGATCTGTAAAGACAATCCAACTTGATACCCAGTGAGATCAAACAATAAAAACTAGTATGCTAGGAATATGCAAATCAAGATCAATACTTCATATAACTGAATATTTGTACCCATCTAGATTATGATAAACTTTGCATAATAAACCAACTTGACAGCAGCAAATGGTAAATCTTATGTGCTAATAATAGACTTCTAAAGCTAGTTGTTTGATTCAACACATAAATAACAAATTGAAAACATGGAAAAAGATCACCTCATACAACACATCCACCAATGAAGAGACAATCCTGTAGACCTCCAAAGTCGAAAAGCTTTATTCAATAATATAATGATTACAATTTTTCGCAAAGTTTCTATGCCCAAAAGTCCATCATAATAGAGCTGAAAGAGACTCTATTTACCAAATGAGAGAGTGCTAAAACCCTAAAACCAAAAAACCAACCCTAACCAACTTAGCCACCTAACAAAGAGCCCAGACCTAAACCGGAGAACCGAGAGTGAGGGGAGGCCTCCACCCAGGCAAGGCGCCCCCACTCCAAACCTGTGCACTGAAAACAAGCCAAGGATGAGGCCACACGTGTGAGTCTGGATGTAGGTAAGCTCATCCTTTAGGTCTGGCAGGAGCCTGAGCTAGGTTTGGGAAGCCCATTGATGGTGTAAGCTTCAGTCTTCACCTCGATCAAATCACTGGACCAATGAGAGCTCTCCATCTCATCTTTAGCTGGAGATGACATGTGTGATAACTGATAATAAATTAATTGCTCTCTTAATGATGACTGAAGCTGAGTTATGATAACTCCAATCATCATAAGTGTTCCATGAGATGTCATTTACCCTTTTATTTTACTGAATTTGGATTAATTTGGAGAGTTTTAGTTTTTTCCAAAATAATCATTTTTTTAATAAAAATCATTTTTTTACTAAAAATCATTTTTTAACTCGAAACTGACTTTTTTGAGTAAAAAGGCATTATGTGTCCGATTGCTGATCTGAAAGCTGGTTCTGACTGGCTGGCTGATCAAGAATGATTTTTGGCTTAAGGTTAGAGCCATCAATCACTGAATTCGGAGTCCGGATCACGAACGGGTTTTTTCCATTTAATTTATGGAAAAATTAACCCAAAAAACTAGAGAAAAGTAAATAAAATTAAAAAATAATTTCATTGTTCGAAAAAGATTTTTTCGATTTTTTTTTTATGTGTCCAGATGACTTAGGACACAACCATGATCTATCTAAATAATGTCTAGTAGGCTTATAACACTTAGTTGGGCTCTACTAACCCCCTAAGGCCCAGAATTCAACATTGGGCATTCCAGCTTTGGAGGAAGCAGGAGAAAACCTCGTCAATTATACACGGCTGAAGGCAAAGCATAATTGTCAGGGGCAAAAAACCCCCTGGAATACCCTATTTGACATTCTACGTCTCAGGAGACCGAACCACTCAAAAATATCCTACTAGCATAGTTTATTACAAACCCCGCGGGGCCATGGTCAAAATTATTCAAATAAAAAAGTGACTAGCCAATATTGGCTAGATAAGCAGACGGATCAACTGATATACTGGAATCAGACTTTGAACAAGTCTGTCAACTAGCGGCTCCTCAGGTAACCCAACTATGGTACAAAAAAAATTGGTAACAGAGACTAGGGCAGATATCTCACTGCCGAACCCTTGCTAGCTGAAGACACCGTCTCCAACCCCAACTGCTGCGGCTGCACGCTGTGTTGCTGCTCGAAACTCCAAAATCAATCAATAATAACAATAGATATCTCCTTTAGACCCATAACCCTTCTTAAATAGATATTCATATGCTTTTAGGGTTTGCATGTCACTTTTAGGGTTTATGCTTCACTTTTGCATGCATGCAATGCTAATTTGATATTGACTTTAATACTAACTAAACAAGGCTTGCATGCTCCGCATGCTTTAGAATACGAGCTCTGGTGGCCTTCGTTCTACACTGATGACTTAATAGTACTGAATTGATGTACCTTTCTTCTCCTAGTGGTATTAGTCCTCAATTATTCCCTTTTATCAAAACCAGAACATTACAGTCCTCCCTCGCCAAAGATTGCTTCTCCTCAAGCAATGCCAATTCAACTCCACAATCAATCAAACTGAACAAATTGAATCCGGGGATGATCCCAGGGTCCCAAATTATCCTAGGAGATCTATAGCACCCTCTGCTCAAAGCACTGAATTGCACGGTACCATCACAAAATGTCCCATGGAAGCTTCCTATAAGTAGAGTGACTAACCACAGTGTAAACGAGGTACCATCACAAGAGACCTCCTGAAAGCATCCTTTAGCAATCACTAAATTGCCAGTCACTATAATACCAGGGTCCCAATTCAATCTGAGAATTGCAAAGGTCAAAATGCATTCTCCGCTACCCTGCGTAGTATCGACACCAGGAGCATCCTGTGGACTCCCAAGTAACGCCATCAATAAACAATGTATCCGTCCCTCATAAGGTCTCCCACCTGGATCCCAATACAAACTTGTGCATCTTTCTTCCCAAATATCCGAAGGCTCTTGTGGGACTATACCCTTGGCTAGGAATGTCTTCCCAAGAATCGCCCACTCAATAGAACACCAACTCTTAATCTCTCTCCAATCCAACCCCCGAAAAGGACCTTGTTGATAAGCACCATCAGAAGGAATAATCCTACTAAGCTAACATTCTGCCGTTCTGATTTCAACTGGAATGCTCATATACTGTTGCCCAATTTCTCGATCTTGGCCAACCTGTAAAAACCATCCTCCTTTATGCAAATGTGGACTCAAGCTACTGCAAGCCTTATCTATGTACTCCTGAAGAGGACTGCTTTGAAATGCAATACTATGTTTCTTCTGTTGCCCCATCAAGGAATCTAACTGCTCTTGGATACTAGAAAGCTTGACCGTTGACTTGGTACATACAACTCGAAGAGCTGTAAGTTCAACATCTCGCTGTAATATGGTGTACCGAAGTATCTTGGTCCTCTCTTTCATTGCTAGAATGCGTTCTTTAACACATTCAATCTTCTATTGATGACTATCATCTGGAAGCTCTATCTCATGCCTATATAAACTCTCCCTAACCTCCATGTGCGACTTCCCACTGTCTCGACTGTTGTGCTCATTGCCTTGCACCTCATGTATCTTTCCTGTCATAACTGTCTGGACTCCTGTTGTAGGTGATGAAGAGTGTACCAACTCCAACCCATCACATGGCTTGTCCACAATCTGACTATCGGATGTGTTGGTGTCGCTAGACTCGTAGGATGGCTCTAATGCTATCTCATCATGCGCATCTTCATCATGTACTGTTATCCTCTGAAACTTTGAAATAAATGCATCTGCACTACCTGTCTGCTTGAGTTGTGCCAGCTCTCTAAAGTGTACCTCAAGGTCCTTCCCATCAAACCGCTCAATGAGCCTCTGTGTAAACTCTGGGTACGATGTGATGGTATTGTGACCCAGTGTCACTAACCCATGGTACCACTACTCATGGGCTTCTCCATCCAGCAAAGTAGCCAATTTAATGGCATTTGTCTCAATCATGGGGTTGAGCTGGAAGTATGTATCCAACTTCTGCACCCAATTCTGGGCTGGGCCACCCCGGGTACCCTCAAAGGTAGGGATAGTCAGTTTCCCTATGGTGCGCTGTAACTCATAGTTCTGGATGAATGACCTATTGTAAGCTCTGGGTTTGTTCTTACTTTTAAAGTGGCAGAAGTCAATGAAGGTCATGGCTGAATGGAAGTCATCTCCTAAAGCTCTATACTCTCTTAGATAGGCACTCATGGATTCTTCTGGTTCTACTTGTGCTAGAGGCATTGCGGCTGGACTATCTAAGAATTGAGGCATGGTAGGTCCGGAAGGCTTGTTGTATATATGGGGATGGATTTGCATGTTGGTATGTAAGTGCTCCCCACTACTACTGGTGGATACCCTATCACTATTGGGAAATAAGGGATTGTGTGGGGTGGGCCCATTTTTCTCTGTCATTTGCCTGAAGGTACTCATCATTTCTTTTTGCCCAGTAGTGAGTTCTTTTATGGCTGATATGAGACTATTGAAAGTTGTTTTATCATCATCGACCATTGTTTCTTTTTCCTTTCCGAACTGATACTCTCTGTCCCCCAACTCTATGTCCTCTAACTCCTCTTCTCCTCTATCACTGTTTCTAAACCTTTGTCTCCGATAAGTAATGTTGTATGGGTCTTCTAAATTCATTTACACTTATGCATGCCCACAGCTAGCCAGGAACATGCTTTGATACCACTGTAATATTCCAAATATTGATATTCTCTAATGTTCTATGATAGTGTTGACTCGCACGCTCAATCTCATACAAATTTGCAAAATAATTGTACATGCAAACTCACCATGCAAAAATGCCCTAAAATATAGCTGAATTAGGGTTAGGGTTTTGCAGAGAGAAATTAACACTTACCACTGATATTCTGGCTGATAATGACTCTAGAGATAGCTGCATGCATAAGCCCCGATGGGTGGTCTAGTAATGCTCTTTTCCTCTGGTGTTACCGCCCCGTAGTACCGTAAAAACCCTCCAGATTGAAGGTGACGTTTTTGTAGGAGGAGAGGTCTGTTCGGGCTGAAACTTTCTGAGCTTGTCTGTTTGCTGATGCTTGAGAGATGGCTTGGCACATGCAAAGGTTTGGCTGCCTCTAAGTGCCCTAGCGAATTGATTGGCAGTTCTGCTGCTCATGCCCCCACTTGATCTGTTTGGCTGATAGCTGCTCCAGGTGAGCAAATTGATGGTTGATAATCACTGCATACCGTAGGATAGGCCTGCTGAGAAAGAGGAAGCTGACATGCGGAGGAAAGATTGGGTTTTGTGGTCCCAACGAATCCTTCTGTTTTTTCCCTGCTACTTTAGGTTGCAAAACGTGGATCTGCTAGATCTCCGAATACTATAGTATATGATGGATGCAATGGATAAACCTGGATGATCTATCCGAATAAGAGACTAGGGCAGATATCTCACTACCGAACCCTCGCTAGTTGAAGACACCCTCTCCAACCCCAACTGTCGCGGCTGCATGCTGTGCTGCTGCTCGAAACTCTAAAATCAATCAACAATAACAATAGATATCTCCTTTAGTCCCATAACCCTTCTTAAATAGATCTTCATATGCTTTTAGGGTTTGCATGTCACTTTTAGGGTTTATGCTTCACTTTTGCATGCATGAAATTCTAATTTGATGTTGACTTTAATACTAACTAAACAAGGCCTGCATGCTCTGCATGCTTTAGAATACGAACTTTGATGGCCTTCGTTCTACACTGATAGATCCGATGGATTATTCATTTTCAAAACTTACACTGATCCAATATGGTACAATGGTTATTAACATATGTTTTTAACTCATATGCTAAACATCGCGCAGTTATCGCCTGCTCAGTTATAGCATGAGCCGCGCCGCACAGCTATAGCATGAGCCGCGCAGCTTGCGCACTGTCAAGTAGAACATCGCCTGGTTCGTGAAAAGCCGCACGGTCACGTATGCTGCGACGGTTGTGGATGCTGAGTTACTGCGACATAGATATCACGTATGCTGCAACGTTTGAGGATGCTGCGACGTTTGAGGATGCTGCGACATTGTGGAGCTTAGTTATACGCTGCAACAGCGGATCAGTTATATAGCGAAGTCCTTATATGCTGCGACAGCGGATCAGTTATATAGCGAAGTCCTTATATGTTGTGACAGCGGATCAGTTATATAGCGAAGTCCTTATATGCTGCAACATTTGGTATAACAATGAATGCGACATTTTTGGAACAGTTTGGCGGATATTCATATGATATGGATATAACGTATGTTCCATCATTGGCATTTGGTTCAGTTTTGGCATTTGTAACGGCTCTGTCACATAGATGAGTTGGCAGTTAGCATATGATGTGGAACAGTCTCGTTTGAAACGTTTTGGCAAGATTTAAAACAAGTAACATATGGTTATCATAACCATAATGTATACATTGTATCTGCTAAAACGAGTGGGGAACCCGTGATCTATGCTCCCACTGAACGCTATTACAGCACGATTCTAGCCACGTTTCAGGAATATGGAACGTCGTAGTAAGTAACACTTGCGCGGCGATTTGGCAAGATTGCATGGTTCCGTTTTAGTTACGGTTGTAACGAAAATAACAGCTGTGATGAAAAAGATGAATCAAAACCCGTTACTTATCCTCGCACTCGATAAATAGAGGATTTCGGGAGACGACAGAGGGGGGAGATTCAGATCCCCGAGAGTTCAGCTGTAATTTATCCAGATTGCTGTTTGTATTTAGAAATCCACTATACTCTGTTATAATTTGGCTTATTTGCTTTTGAAGACCAAATTGTAATTTCCAGAGAGGAGTCTTGAGGACTTTCTATCCAGCATTCTGTTTGTACAGCTGCCGAATTTGATTTTACAGAGTGTTAGAGCACAGAGCTTCGTTTTTCTGTTATGAGAAACTTGGGGAGTTGCTGTGAAGTGCACAGACGCTGTTCTTTTTGAAGTCGACATTCTTTTTTATAATTTAGCTTTCTTTGCCTTTCGAAGGCTAATTGTAATTTCCAGAAGAGAGGTCTTAAAGACTTTGTACAACATTCTGTTTACAGTTGTTGAAGTTGATTCCAGAACCATTTTTGTACCATCTTAAAGAGATTAATTGGATCGGTACCCATTGGAGAGGGACTCGGAGACGTAGCCCAGTGGAGGGGGTGAACTCCGTTATCAACTTATGTTTTGTGGCTCTCTGATTCTGTGTTTGTTTTTCCCATGTCTGTTTATTAGTTTTGCTTTTCATTTCTGTTTTAAGCATTTAATTTCTGTTAATGCTGGTTCATGAATTAAGTAAACTGGAAAACGCATTCTTTACATAAACTTTTAATGCACTCAAGTTGAGGTCCGATGGATCATATTATGGTATCAGAGCAGGTTAACTGCTTGTGCAAGTTTGTGAATGCTTACCAGGTCCATGTTAAAGCGTGGTGAAGGAGAATTAATTGAAGGAGATCCTGAGATTGGCTCCAGGAGAACATTCTCAAGAACCATGTCTTCTCCACGAGGGGAAGAAGAAGGACATACAGAACGGGAAAAACCTGTTATTTTTGAAACTGAGTTTTTGGAGGCTTTTATGAGCATGAAAGCCATGATGGAAATTCTACTCGATGAGCGAGCAGAAAGGAAAAAGAAAGAAAACAACTACCATCATGAAAGAGGGTGAAAAACCCACATGCTCGCATTGTCAGAAGGGACATGATGTCTCTAAGTGTTGGAAACTTCATCCGGAGTTAAGGCCAAAGAAGTATGGAGGAAATAAAAACAAAGATAAGGATAATCAAGCAGCTACTGCAGCCCTAATTCAAGACTTGGGATCTGATTCAGGTGATGACACTAAGATCACAACAATTGGGATTCGAGGTAAAGATAGAGCAACATGAAGTGCAGTTGCAGCAAAGCATGCCTTTCCCAAATTTTGGCATGAATGTGATGATTATTCAAAAGACTGTTTATGCTTATGTAAGGAATTGTGTGATGTGCAAATCTATTGATAAAGGGTTGGGATTGTACACACCTATTCATACTTCATCTCGTCCTTTTAAAAATGTTGTAAGGGACTTTGATGGGAGACTACCAATTGGTTGTGCTTTCAGTATATTAGGGTTCATGTTGGGCTTCCTATGACTATTGTACATGTTTGGCACTTCCGAATATTGGGGCAATTTTTGGTCAGTTTTATGGAGTCTTGGGGACACTAATTTTGAAAGGAGCACAATGTATTGTTCACACATTATTGGGCAAACATGGGTAGTCAGTAGAACAGTCATTCAATTTCTCCAGACTTGTTGTGATGAACATCCTAAGGATTGGGATGAACAGTTGCAGCACATGCAGTGCATTAAATCTCCTTTTGAGGCTTGTTTTGTTATCTGTTGAAGTCACATGTGGACTTTTCTTTCGGCACAAAAGATGTGAGAGGTGGACATCATAATGCCAAGAAAATAGCGTAGCAGATAGTGCAAGAACAGCAGGAGACGAGCCAGGCAATTTGCAAAGCCAGACATGAAAACCATCATCCTTTTGAAGTTGAAAAGCAAGTTTGGTTGCAGATCACTAAGGAAAGATTGAAAGGATGTATGGAGGTTGGAAAGGTGAGGAAGCTGTATCCTCACTTACTCGCAGAGTGATTTTGGCTTTTGGTGGTCCAAAAGCTCTCCAACGGGGAGGAATGATCAGGTGGATTATTCATCTTCAAAACTTACATTGATCCAATATGGTACAATGGTTATTAACATATGTTTTTAACTCATCTGCTAAACATCGCGTAGTTATCGCCCGCGCAGTTATAGCATGAGCCGCGCCGCGCAGCTATAGCATGAGCCGCGTAGCTTGCGCACCGTCAAGTAGAAAATCGCCTGGTTCGTGAAAAGCCGCACAGTCACGTATGCTGCGACGGTGTTGGATGCTGAGTTGCTGCGACATAGATATCACGTATGCTGCGACGTTTGAGGATGCTGCGACGTTTGAGGATGCTGCGACATTGTGGAGCTTAGTTATATGCTGCAACAGCGGATCAGTTATATAGCGAAGTCCTTATATGCTGCGACAATGGATCAGTTATATAGCGAAGTCCTTATATGCTGCGACAACGGATCAGTTATATAGCGAAGTACTTATATGCTGCGACATTTGGTATAACAATGAATGCAACATTTTTGGAACAGTTTGGCGGATATTCATATGATATGGATATAACATATGTTCCATCATTGGCATTTGGTTCAGTTTTGGCATTTGTAACGGCTCTGTCACATAGATGAGTTGGCAGTTAGCATATGATGTGGAACAGTCTCGTTTGAAACGTTTTGGCAAGATTTAAAACAAGTAACATATGTTTATCATAACCATAATGTATACATTGTATCTGCTAAAACGAGTGGGGAACCCGTGATCTATGCTCCCACTGAACGCTATTACAACACGATTCTAGCCACGTTTCAGGAATATGGAACATCGTAGTAAGTAACGCTTGCGCGGCGATTTGGCAGGATTGCATGGTTCCGTTTTAGTTACGGTTGTAACGAAAATAACAGCTGTGATGAAAAAGACGAATCAAAACCCATTACTTATCCTCGCACTCGATAAATAGAGGATTTCGGGAGACGACAGAGGGGGGAGATTCAGATCCCCAAGAGTTCAGCTGTAATTTATCCAGATTGCTGTTTGTATTTAGAAGTCGACTATACTTTGTTATAATTTGGCTTATTTGCTTTTGAAGACCAAATTGTAATTTCTAGAGAGGAGTCTTGAGGACTTTCTATCTAGCATTCTGTTTGTACAGCTGCCGAATTTGATTTTACAGAGTGTTAGAGCACAGAGCTTCGTTTTTCTGTTATGAGAAACTTGGGGAGTTGCTGTGAAGTGCACAGACGCTGTTCTTTTTGAAGTTGACATTCTCTGTTATAATTTAGCTTTCTTTGCCTTTCGAAGGCTAATTGTAATTTCCAGAAGAGAGGTCTTAAAGACTTTGTACAGCATTCTGCTTGTAGTTGCTGAAGTTGATTCCATAACCAATTTTGTACCATCTTAAAGAGATTAATTGGATCGGTACCCATTGGAGAGGGACCCGGAGACGTAGCCCAGTGGAGGGGGTGAACTCCGTTATCAACTTATGTTTTGTGGCTCTCTGATTCTGTGTTTGTTTTTCCCACGTCTGTTTATCAGTTTTGCTTTTCATTTCTGTTTTAAGCATTTAATTTCTGTTAATGCTGGTTCATGAATTAAGCAAACTGGAAAACGCATTCTTTACATAAACTTTTAATGCACTCAAGTTGAGGTCCGACGGATCACTGATGACTTAATAATACTGAATTGATGTACCTTTCTGCTCCTAGTGCTTTTGGTCCTCGGTTATTCGCTTTTGTCAAAAACGGAACATTACATGCACCCACTATAGAACTGTTCTTCCTTTCAGCCGTTCCATTTTGTTGTGGAGTGTAAGGAGCTGTCAACTGCCTTTTGATCCCCTCCTGTCTATAGAATTCATTGAATGCATGGGAAGTATACTCACCACCATTGTCTGATCGAAGTACCTTGATCTTCTTTCCTGTCTGGTTCTCCACAAGAGCTTTGAACTCTTCGAACCGAAGCAAGACTTACTCTGATCTCTTGCTTCTAAGGAAATAGATTTAGGTTTCCTGGAAAAGTCATCGATGAATATAACATAATACTCATAACTTGTCAAAGAGGCAGATGACATGGGCCACATAAATTTGAATGTATCAACTCAATCACTCCCTCTGATCTGCTATCATTGCTCGAGAAAGCAGTCTTGGTGTACTTTCCCAAAGCACACCCTCTGCATACACCACTCGGCTCTGTGCAGAAATTTGGCATACCTGTAGTCATGTCTCTTAGCATCATCAAAAGCTGGATGATGAAGATGGGCCATCCTCTTGTGCCATAACTCACACAACTCACTGCTGCTCTGAGTGTGTGACAATGCATGATGTGGCTGGAAGAGAAGCTTGTACAGTTCCCCGCATTTGACTCCAATCACATATGAAGTAGATGGACCTGCTGCTTTGGGAAAGATGTGAACTTTCCCATCTAGGACATATACTACACAGCCTCTGTTCCCAATCATGGAAACCAATACAAGGTTCTTCTTCAGCCTAGGGACATGTAAGCAGTGTTACAAACACCGTCGATATATCGACAACATCGCGATATATTGCAATGTTAACTCACTGGTGATATATCGACAATATATCACCCCGATATTTTCCTCGATTTTTTGGCGATATTTCCTGATTTTTCCACAATATTTGCCGTTTTTTTCGCGATATTTGCCGATTTTTCACGCCATTTGCCGATTTTATGGCGATATTTGCCGATTTTTCGAATGTATTGTGATTTTTTTATTTTTGTATTTTTTAATATTTTTGCATTTTTTATTTTGCCGACATTTTTGCCGAGAAATCTGATAATTTCTTTTTGGACCCTCGACAATATATTCGTCAACAAGATATTTGTAACATTGCATGCAAGACATCCCTCAGAAACATAGGCTGCATGGACTCCCTGTCAAAACGGACCATCTCACGCCCAACTGCTCTCACCACTGTATCATCGCCCAATACTCCAAATTTGTCTCTAACATCTCGGTGAACATATCTCGATCACTTGTCATGTGACTCGAAACCCCACTATCAATGTACCAAGTGGAGGAAGTAGTGGAAGCACTCAACGAATGTCCAACAACCATGGAATGCTCCATGTGATCCTCAATGTCCCTGTTGGTGATGGATGATGCCCTCTCTATACTAATACCAACAAAGAGAGAAAAATCTCTCTCAAATCTAGCTGTGTATTCATCAATCTCTACTGAAGCTGTTGTCTGTTGTTTCTACTTCTTCTTGGGCATTGTCCAACATAGTGTCCAAACTTCTAGCAAGCAAAGCATTTCACTTTGCTCATGTCTTCCTTCTCCTCATCTTGTTGCTTAGTTCCATCCTTGGAACCCTTCTTGAACTTTTTCTTCTTCTTACCCTTTGCTGCCAATGCCACATTATCCTCTTCATCTCTGTGATGTGACAAACTGCTCTATAAGTATCCTCTACGTGTCTCCTCCTGTATAAGATCATCCCAAAGTCAATCCCATGTCGGCATGTTCTCTCGACCAATGATGGTCTGTACAAACACACTCCACTGCTGAGTCATGCCATTTAAGGCTGTACGCACCATCTCAGTGCTCTCTACAACCTCTCCTACAGCTGCAAGTTCATCTCTTACCTGTGTAATCTTGGTAAGATAAGAAGCCATGCCTTCCCCTTTGCTCATGTGCACATTCTTCAATTTCTCGCTTAACACCATCTTCTGGTTTTCATTAGAACTCTGGTAAAGATTTGTCAAAGAAGTCCACATCTGAAAAGCATGTGTTTTTGCTTATATGTGAGGGATTACATGATCCTTCACGACATCAAGTATAACCCTCCTTGCCTTCACATCTCTCTTCATGAAAGCAGCTTTATCAACGACATCGGCAAGTACTATTACAGGATTTGTTGTTGTATTGTTTACAATGCCCCATAACTCATTTTCTTCAAGTATCAACATGATTCTAGCCTTCCATGGGCTAAAATTTGTAGCTCCATCCAATCTGTCTTCAACTCTAAGCCCAAACACCATGGCTACAACCTGTAATTCTCAAGCAACCTGTTCAAGATTTTTTTTCACAAACCCCTGTTCTTCTGAGTGTTTAAATTATGAAATTTAATTGTGCTTTGATACCATGAAATTTGTTGAGAATCCCAACCCCGGTTTCAAGCTTGATAGCTTCTCTACATAGTTTAATGCTCAAACCCTTGTATGCACATTTTTTCACAAAAAATGACTAAACTGAAACACATGGATTTCTTTTTCAAAAATTAAATAACTCAGAAATTTTATCTTTTAGTTAAACATTTTAAACTCAGAAATTTATAACAGCCATGCACGCATAAAAATAACACAGAGATTTTTGACGAATAGTCCATGATAAAATCCCTAAGAGAGAGAGAATTTTATTTCTTCGGGGTAAAATACATAAATAAAACAACAGTACTTATTATTTTCCCTTCTCGAAAATTGAACCTTCACTGCTGTACGAACCCTCGAAAATTGTGCTGTACAGCTCACACGTGTGGGTGCAAAAACTCAATTTCTGTGCAATCTACTGCCTTGAAATTCGTGCCAAATTCTGCCTATATAGACAAAATTTTATTTCTCTACCTGTCCTCGAAAATCGTGCCCAGTTCGTACTGCTGTACTTCTCGAAATATTTGCAAACTGCTACTGTATGGATGTCTCCTCGAAATTTGTGTTGTACCTGTTGTTTGGAAATCTCCTCGAAAATCGTGTTGTACCCTGATGTACGGAATCACTCCTCAAAATTTGTGCCCAGTTTATCCTCCTCGAAATCTGTGCCAAAATTTGTCTTCTCTCTCTTAGTGGTTTAAATTCTCTTCGAACCCTCTTTTTCTCTTCTTCTTCTCTCCAAAAAGTTTTCTTTGAAAAGTGAATAATGAATTAGTTTGCCTTGCCCTAGTCCCTTTTTGTTCATGGCAACTTCCTATTGTTAAGATTCCATATGCTAAGCTAGATTATCAACATTCAATTCAATTTCACAAAAAAAGCATATAGACAGGATCACTGAAAGAAACAGTATCACACGATCAACACAGATTTACCTTGGGAAAACCCTAAAGGGAAAAACCCAGCAAGAAAAGCTTCCTCAATATAGATGATCGAAAGATAAAAGATAAAACTTCAGACTTGTCCTTCTCCTCCTTGCAGATAACACTCTCTCTCTCTCTCATGCGCTACACAAGTGAGTGATTGTGTGTTCAATTGAGGAGCTCCTCACTTCTATTTATATTCTTTCGTTCACTTGACTTTCTACTCAACCAAGTTGGCCCCACTAAACTTGACTGGGCCAACTTCTCTAGGAGGACTCAAAACATCATATTATTATATTCCGGTGGGTGCTAATGACCTGACTTACAACAAAGGGTTTACCTCATGACTCTCTACTGACCTATTATAATATTAATGATTCTCCCGATAGGAACATCGAGGTATAATAAAATATAAATGATTCTCCCGATAGGAACATTGAGGTACAATAAGTGAATACACTTCGAAGTTACAAAAATTCAACATTCCCCCTTAACGGGAAGGGTATTCTACAACAACAACAGCAATAGGAGAAGGAGAGAGAGGATCTTCAACATCATCAGGGTGATACATCTATAAATCATTGGAATCTTTTTCATCATCTTCGACATATAGTCTTCATCTTCAATTTTAGCAACAACAACACTTTGATCGACAACATCATCATACTCTGATCTTTCGATCAGCAACATCATCATCATCTGCCACTTTAGTCTTCTTCAATCAGCAGCATCATCATCAATAATACTTTGACATCATCATCATCATCAACAACAATTCTTTGAGTAACATCATCATCATACTCTGATATTTTGATCAACAACATCATCATCAACAACAATAACCTGCAATCCACAATACGAAGACGAAAGTCTACAGATCACTTTAGGACTTAAGTCCAGGGATGATACAATCCTACCACATTCTCGATGATTGACGTCACTGGATACAAGTATGAGATAATCACTCCCTATCACTTTAGGACTTAAGTCCAAGGATGATGCAATCCTGCCACATTCTCGACGATCGAACTCACTGGATACAATTACGGGATAATCACTCCCTATCACTTTAGGACTTAAGTCCAAGGATGATGCAATCCTGCCACATTCTCGACGATCGAAGTCACCGGATACAATTACGGGATAATCACTCCCTATCACTTTAGGACTTAAGTCCAAGGATGATGCAATTCTACCACATTCTCGAAAACCGAAGTCTCCGGATCACTTTAGGACAATTGTCCATGGATGATACAATCTTGCTTCTTTCTCGGAGACATAAGTCTACGGATCACTTTAGGACAAATGTCTAGGGATGATACAATCCCACTGCTACATCACTGCTCCCCCTTTCAGGGAAGGTCTTTTCGAACAACACCAAGCTTGTCTCGAAAGTATTCAAACTTTATTCGAGACAGAGGCTTCGTCAACACATCAGCAACTTGTTCATCGATACTCACATACTAGAGCTTTATGGCTCCCTTCTGTATCATATCTCGAATGTAGAAATACCGGATTTCTATGTGCTTCGATTTATCATGGAACACTGGGTTCTCTGTCATTTTTAAACAACTCTGGTTATCACATAGAATCATTGTGGTATCCAACTCCAGGTTAAATAGACCTGACATCAGCTTCCGAAGCCATATGGCTTCATAACTAGCAGAGCAAGCTTCTATGTATTTTGCTTCAGCCATGCTAAGAGCAACACTAGACTGTTTCTTGCTAAACCATGAAATCATAGTAGACCCCAGACAATAACATCCACCTGATGTGCTTCTTCCGTCTGAGACACTTCTAGCCCAATCTGCATCTGTATAGCCATACAATCTGTAGTCATGGTTTCCATCATAGTATAGACCAAAGTCTATAGTTCCTTTCAGATATCTCATCACATGTTTTGCAGCTACCAGGTGAACACGTCTAGGTTGAACTAGATACTGACTCAAGGTGTTCACAACAAAACAAATGTCTGGTTTGGTATTTGTTAGATACATCAACGACCCAATAATCTGTCTGTATTGAGTCACATCCACTAATTCTGATGATTCATCAACCAACAACTTCAGGTTGGTATCCATGGGTGTGGCCATGGCTTTACATTCCAACATATCAAATCTTTTCAAGATTTCCACTGCATACTTTCCTTGGTTGAGAAAGATTCCTTTTGAGTTTTGCCACACTTCCAGACCTAGAAAATAGTATTAATCCAAGGTCTTTCATCTCAAATTCTTCAGCGAGCTTCTTCTTGCATTCTACAATCTGTTTCTCATTCCCTGTCAGAAATAGGTCATCCACATACAGTAATAGTATGACAGGTTCATCTTCTATAACCTTGAAGTAAAGGTTAGGATCGACTTTACTCTTGGTAAGGTCCAAGCGCATCTGGAAACTATCTATCCTTCCATACCAAGCTCTAGGAGCTTGCTTTAGGCTGTACAGGGCCTTCTTCAACTTGCATACGTGAGTCCGTCTGTCTTCAACTTCGAATCCTTGTGGCTGTTCTATGTATACTTCTTCCTCAATCACACCATTTAGGAAGGCTATCTTCACATCCATCTGGTGTAAGTCCCACTTCATCATGGATGCAAGTGCCATGATGGTTCTAATCGAAGTGTACCGTGCTACTGGTGCAAATGTTTCTTCATAATCAATTCCCTCTTTCTAAGAGAAACCCCTAGCCACAAATCTTGCCTTGTATTTCTCTATACTTCCATCAGCTGCATGTTTTATCTTGTAAATCCACTTGGAAGATACTACACTCTTGTCTTCTAGTTTGGGAACTATATCCCAAACATCATTCTTCATTATTGATTGGTATTTTTCTGTCATTGCTTCTTCCCATTCTTTCTTCTGTACAACTTCTTCATAGTATGTAGGTTCTTGATCTACAAGATCGCACATTAAAGCTACATAGCTGGAAAATGGCTTGGGCTTATTGCTTATCCTGGTGGAGCCTTCAGGAGCTCCATATCTTTCTGCTTCTTGTATAATTTCTCTTGCCCAAGCAGGCTTTCTCTTTCATGATATCTCCATCGTGGGAGGTTCTTGTGGTTCTGTCATATCATGATCTTTAGGTGTTTCATCGTCAGGGAGGAATGCAGCCTCTACATTTCTGGGAGGTGCATCTTCTTCATATACTTTTTCATGTTGACATTTTCTGGATCTCTTGAGAGCTGCTTCTTCATCGAATGTTATATCTCTACTGATTTCCATGTGATGGAATCCAGGAATGTAGATTTTGAATGCCTTGGATACTTCACAGTATCCAACAAATATTCCCTTCTTTTCGAAAGGGTCCAACTTGGTTCTTTTCTCCTACGGTATGTGAACATATACTGGACAACCGAATATCTTGAGGTGACTTACCTCAAGATTTTTTCCCATGAACATCTCTTCTGGAGTCTTGAATCCAAGAGCACCGTGAGATATTCTATTCTGTACATAGACAACAGTTCTTGCTGCTTCTGCCCATAGATGCATTGGAAGATCTTGATCATATATCATTGTCTTCACTACTTCCATGATGGTTATGTTCTTTCTTTCCGCAACACCATTCTGTTGAGGATTGTAGGGAGTAGTTAGTTCCCTCTTGATTCCAACATCTTTACAAAAGGCTTCAAATTCTTTTGAAGTATATTCTCCGCCATTGTCTGATCGGAGTGTCTTGATTCTTTTATCTGAAAGATTCTCTTTCAAGGCTTTGAATTCCTTGAATTTTTCAAACACCTCATTCTTTGCTTTCAAGAAGTGTATCCATGTCTTTCTTAAATAGTCATCAATAAATGTAATATAGTATTCAAAACCACTCAAGGATGTAGAGGACATTGGACCACACACATCTGAATGAATCAATTCCAACGTAATTTTAGTATTTGTTTCACTCTTCGGAAATGGATTCTTGATATTCTTCCCTTTCACACATCCTTTGCAAATTCCTTCATGGTTGATCTTCAAGTCTGGTAATCCCATCACTACTTTGTTTACATGAGGTAGTGCTTTGTAATTGATGTGGGCAAGCCTCCTATGCCACAGTTCACTAGGGTTGGTGGTCTCATGAACAAGGGTTGTTTCTAGATGTCCCTTGATGTAGTATCCCAAATACTGATATTCTCTAATGTTCTATGATAGTGCTGACTTGCACACTCAATCTCATACAAATTTGCAAAATAACCGTGCATGCAAACTCGCCATGCAAAAATGCCCTAAAATATAGCTGAATTAGGGTTAGGGTTTTGCAGAGAGAAATTAACACTTACCACTGATATTCTGGCTAATAATGACTCCAGAGATAGCTGTATGCTTAAGGATCCGGATGGGAGGTCTAATAATGCTCTTTTCTTTTGGTGTTACTGCCCCGCAGTACCGTAAAAACCCTCCAGACCGAAGGTGACATTTTTGTAGGAGAGGTCCATTCGGGTTGAAACTTTTTGAGCTTGTCCATTTGCTGATGTTGGAGAGATGACCTGGCACATGCAGAGGTTTGGCTGCCTCTAAGTGCCCTAGTGAATTGATTGGTAGTTCTGCTGCTCATGCCCCCAATTGATCAGTTTGGTTGATAGCTGCTCCAGGTGAGCAAACTGATGGTTGATAATCACTGCATACCGTAGGATAGGCCTGCTGAGAAAGAGGAAGCTGACATGTGGAGGAAAGACTGGGTTTTGTGGTCCCAGCGAATCCTTCTGTGTTTTCCCTGCTACTTCCGGCTGCAAAACGTGGATCTGCTAATAACCCTTCGGAATGTGCTAGATCTCTGAATATTGTAGTATATGATTGCAATGGATAAACCTGGATGATCTATCCCAATAAGAGATTAGGGCAGATATCTCACTGCTGAACCATCGCTATTTGAAGACACCGCCTCCAACCCCAACTATCGCGGCTGCACATTGTGCTGCTGCTCGAAACTCCAAAATCAATCAACAATAACAATAGCTCCTCTCTTTGGTCCAATAACCCTTCTTAAATAGAATAGCATGTACTTTTAGGGTTTGCATGTCACTTTTAGGGTTTACGCTTCACTTTTGCATGCATGCAATTCTAATTTGATGTTGACTTTAATACTAACTAAACAAGGCCTGCATTCTCTACATGCTTTAGAATACAAACTTTGATGGCCTTCTTTCTACACTGATGACTTAATAATACTGAATTGATGTACCTTTCTGCTCCTAGTGCTATTAGTCCTCAGTTATTCCCTTTTATCAAAAACGGAACATTACAGTTCTCCCTCGCCAAAGATTGCTTGTCCTCAAGCAATGCCAACGCAACATCACAATCAATCAAACTGAACCAACTGAATTCGAGGATAATCCCAGGGTCCCAAATTATCCTAGGAGATCTATAGCACCTTCTGCTCAAAGCACTGCACTGCACGGTACCATCACAAAATGTCCCATGGAAGCCTCCTATAAATAGAGTGACTAACCACGGTGTAAACGAGGTACCATCACAAGAGACCTCCTGAAAGCATCCTCTAGCAATCACTAAACTGCTAGTCACTATAATACCAGGGTCCCAATTCAATCTGAGAATTGCAGAGGTCAAAATGCATCCACCGCTACGCCGCGTAGTATCGACACAAGGAGCATCATCATGTAGACTCCCAAATAACGCCATCAGTAAATGCTGTATCCACCCTTCATAAGGTTTCCCACCTAGATCCCAATGCAAACTTGTGCATATTTCATTCCAAATATCTGAAGGCTCTTGTGGGACTATACCCTTGGCTAGGAATGTCTTCTCAAGAATCGCCCACTCAATAGGACACCAACTCTTAATCTCTCTCCAATCCAACCCCCAAAAAGGACCTCGTCCATAAGCACCATCACAAGGAATAATGTTACCAAGCTGACATTCTGCCCTTCTGATTTAAACTGGAATGCTCATATAATGTTGCCCAATTTCTCGATCCTGGCGAACCTGTAAAACCATCTGCCATTATGCAAATGTGGTCTCAAGCTACTGCAAGCCTTGTCTATGTACTCCTGAGGAAGAATGTTTTGAAATGCAATAGTATGTTTCTTCTGCTGCCCCATCAAGTAATTCAACTGCTCTTCAATACTAGAAAGCCTGACAGCTGACTCGGCACATACAACTCGAAGAGCTGTGAGCTCAACATCTCGCTGTAATATGGTGTTCCGAAGTATCTTGGTCCTCTCTTTCATTGCTAGAATGCTTTCTGTAACACGTTCAATCTTCTTTCGGTGACTATCATCTGGAAGCTCTATCTCATGATTGTATAAACTCTCCCTAACCTCCATGTGTGATTGCTCACTGTCTCGACTGCTGTGCTCATTGCCTTGTCCCTCATGTATTTCGCCTGTCATAACTGACTGGGTCCTTGTTGTAGGTGATGAAGACTGTACCAACTCTAACTCATCACACGGCTTGTCCACAATCTGACTAGCGAATGTGCTTGTGTCGTTAGACTAACAAGATGTCTCTAATGGTATCTTCTCATGCACATCCTCATCATGTACTGCTATCCTATGAAACTCTAAAATAAATGCATCTGCACTACCTGTCTGTTTGAGCTGTGCCAGTTCTCCAAAGTGTACCTCAGGGTCCTTCCGATCAAACCGCTCAATGAGCCTCTGTGTAAAATCTGGGTACGATGTGATGGTACTGTGACCCAGTGTCACTAACCCGTGGTACCACCACTCATGGACTTCTCCATCCAAATATAAAGTAGCCAATTTAATGGCATCTGTCTCAATCATGGGGTTGAGCTAGAAGTATGTATCCAACTTCTGCACTCAATTCTGTACTGGGCCACCCCGGGTACCCTCAATGGTAGGGATAGTCAGTTTCCCTACGGTATGCTGTAACTCATAGTTCTGGGTGAATGGACTATTGTAAGTTCTGGGTTTGTTCTTACTTTTAAAGTGGCAGAAGTCAGTGAAGGTCATCGCTGAATGGAAGTCAGCTCCTAAAGCTCTATACTCTCTCAGATAGGCACTCATGGATTCTTCTAGTTCTACTTATGCTAGAGGCACTGTAGTTGGACTATCTAAGAATTGAGGCATGGTGGGTAGGGAAGTCTTGTTGTATATATGGGGACGACTCTGCATGTTTGTATGTAAGTGCTCCCCACTAATACTGGTGGATACCCTATCACTATTGGGAAACAAGGGACTGTGTGGGGTGGGCCCAATTTTCTCTGTCATTTTCTTGAAGGTACTCATCATTTCTTTTTGCCCAGTAGTGAGTTCTTTTATGGCTGATATGAGACTATTGAAAGTTGTTTTATCATCATCGGCCATTGTTTCTTTGCCCTTTCCAAACTGTGACGCTCTGTCCCCCAACTCTATGTCCTCTAACTCCTCTTCTCCTCTATCACTTTTTCTAAACCTCTGTCTCCGGTAAGTAATGTTGTATGGGTCTTCTGAATTCATTTACAATTTTGCATGCCCACAACTGGCAAGGAACATGCTCTGATACCACTGTAATATCCCAAATACTGATATTCTCTAATGTTTTATGATAGTGCTGACTCGCGCACTCAATCTCATACAAATTTGCAAAATAACTGTGCATGCAAACTCACCATGCAAAAATGCCTTAAAATATAGCTGAATTAGGGTTAGGGTTTTGCAGAGAGAAATTAACACTTACCACTGATATTCTGGCTGATAATGACTCCAGAGATAGCTGCATGCATAAGGATCCAGATGGGTGGTCTAATAATGCTCTTTTCCTCTGGTGTTACCGCCCCGCAGTACCGTAAAAACCCTCCAGACTGAAGGTGACATTTTTGTAGGAGAGGTTTGTTCGGGCTGAAACTTTCTGAGCTTGTCCATCTGCTGATGCCGGAGAGATGGCTTGGCACATATGGAGGTTTAGCTGCCTCTAAGTGCCCTAGCGAATTGATTGGCAGTTCTGCTACTCACGCCCCCAACTGATCTGTTTGGCTAATAGCTACTCCAGGTGAGCAAACTGATGGCTGATAATCACTGCATACTGTAGGATAGGCCTGCTGAGAAAGCGGAAGCTGACATGCGGAGGAAAGATTGGGCTTTGTGGTCTCAGCGAATCCTTTTGTGTTTCCCCTGCTACTTCCGGCTGCAAAACATGGATATGCTAATAACCCTTTGGAATGTGCTGGATCTCCGAATAATGTGGTATATGATTGCAATGGATAAACCTGGATGATCTATCCCAATAAGAGACTAGGGCAGATATCTCATTGCCGAACCCTCTCTAGCTGAAGACACCGTCTCCAACCCCAACTACCGCGGCTGCACGCTGTGTTGCTGCTCGAAACTCCAAAATCAATCAACAATAACAATAGCTCCTCTCTTTGGTCCAATAACCCTTCTTAAATAGAATAGCATGTACTTTTAGGGTCTGCATGTCACTTTTAGGGTTTACGCTTCACTTTTGCATGCATGCAATTCTAATTTGATGTTGACTTCAATACTAACTAAACAAGGTCTGCATGCTTTAGAATACGAACTCTGATGGCCTTCTTTTTACACTGATGACTTAATAATACTGAATTGATGTACCTTTCTGTTCCTAGTGCTGTTAGTCCTCAGTTATTCCCTTTTATCAAAAACAGAACATTACACTTGAGTTTATGCAGGACTCCTTCTTCACCGATGACAACTGCATCTTCAATTGTCTTTCCTTTGGTCCACATGAGTACTTGGCCATCTATGAATGCAACTCTGTATCCTTTCTTATCTAAAGTTGAGATAGAAAGTAAATTCTTCGTTAGACCTGGTACATATAAAACTTCCTTCTTCTTCAAAGGATTTCCTGAATCAAGCTTGTAGCTTGCTTCACCAATTCCTTTGATTGGATATTGATAGTCATCTCCTAGAGATACTTTCTGAGGAGTGTTCCTTTCTTCAAGTTTTGACAGAATTTTCTTTTGTCCCAACATGTGCTTTTGAAGCATCACTATCAATAAGCCATGTGTCTTCTCCAGGTGTTACAGACCTAGAGAGTGCAAAGAATAGTACATACTCCTCGACATCTTCTTCCCTTGCTTGCTTTCTCTGTGGTCCTTCTTCTTCTTCTTCATCCTCATCTTCAGCTAGATGTGCATGATGTCTTTTGTAATTGTTCCTCTTCTTGTCTTCTTCTCTCTTCAAAGGACAATTTTTGGCAATGTGTCCTATCTTGTCACAATGAAAACACTGAAAGTTGGAGTAGTCCTTCTTTGGAAAACTTTCTCTTATTCTTTGGAACCTTCTGGGAGGTTGAGACTCCTTGTGGTTTCCCTTTTTGAAGTTGGGTTAACTTCTTCTTCTCTTGGTATGGGTGGCTAGGGCTTGATCATCTTCCTTTAGTAGAGTTTCTCTATTGGCCACTCTAGCCTCCTCTTGAATACAACCTTCCCATACAATATCAAACTTCATGCTTTCCTTTCTGGCACACATCATTTGGATGAATGACTCTTAGGGTCTAGTGAGACCATTGAGAGCAGTCATAACCAACTCATCTTCAGCAAGAGTGTCTCTAATGGCTTCTAGTTGTTCCTTGAACTGGGAGACCCTTGTGAAATAGTACTGGATGGATTCTCCATGACTCATCTTGGTGCTCTTCAATTGAGCTCTTAGATTCATCTTTCTATTGATGTTTCTTCCTTCATACATCCTTGCTAGGGCATCATACATTTCTTTCGGAGTCTTCTTAGATGACACTTGAGGGATCAAGTGATCCTTGATAGAATCAACAATAGTCTTTTGTGCCATAATCAGATCCTTCTTGTGTTTCTCCTTAGCTTCAGCCTCTTCAGGTTCTGCAACTTCATCCTTGATATATTTTTCAAGATCATTCTCTTTGAGAATGAGGCCCATTATGTATTTCCATGCTCTGTAATTCTCTATGCCATCTAGTTTGTCCTCAAGCTTGGTGCTTGGGGCCATCTCGTCAGGGGATTGCAAAAAATTGAAATTCTGGAAAATAAGAAACTGATCTTACCAAGAGATGCGCTTGACTAAGGCGAGTTGACTGGTGTGCTTGGTTTCTGCCATCTGGAGATCTCAAGTCTTCACCTTTCAAATATGACTTGCGAGATTCTACAGTGCAGTTTTCTGGTTCACTGGATTTGTATAGTTTTCTGGTCCAGTGTCAAACTAGGGTTTGACTTTTTCGGAGATATATCCACTCAAAAATATTGATCTCAGGATCAATAGATGCGCTCTAGGAGGGCACAACTTTCCATACAATCAGATCTTCAAAAATTAAATTTTTTCCCGAAACCCTTATTTCTTGTCAGGGAGAGAGAGAGAGGGATTTTTCACCTTGTGAAAGCTGTCCTATTCAGGTTAGCTCTGATACCATGTTAAGATTCCATATGCTAAGCTAGATTGTCAACATTCAATTCAATTTCACAACAAAAGCATATAGACAGGATCACTGAAAGAAACAGTATCACAAGATCAACACATATTTACCCTGGGAAAACCCTAAAGGGAAAAACCCAGCAAGAAAAGCTTCCTCAATATAGATGATTAAAAGATAAAAGATAAAACTTCAGACTTGTCCTTCTCCTCCTTGCAGATAAGACTCTCTCTCTCTCTCATGCGCTACACATGTGAGTGATTGTGTGTTCAAATGAGGAGCGCCTCACTTCTATTTATATTCTTTCGTTCACTTGACTTTTTACTCAACCAAGTCAGCCCCACTAAACTTGATTGGGCCGAGTTCTCTAGGAGGTCTCAAAACATCATATTATTATATTCTGGTGGGTGCTAATGACCCGACTTACAACGGAGGGTTTACCTCATGACTCTCTCTTGACCTATTACAATATTAATGATTCTCCCGATAGGAACATTGAGGTATAATAAAATATAAATGGTTCTCTCGATAGGAACATCGGGGTACAATAAGTGAATACACTTCGAAGTTACAATAATTCAACACCTATTTCAGTCTAATGGTCAAGATTAGATTATATGAGAGGTTCTCATTATTGCTCATTTAAATAATTAATAAATGACATTTAGTGCACCTCATGTCATTTAATTAAGTATGAGCACCCCCTTTTAATTAATTACTCACTTAACTTTTATTAAATATGAACTTAGGATAAACCACAAATTTTATTTTTAAATGAAGTCACTTTAAAATTATAAAGTACATCTCACTTCATTAATTAAACATGACTAGGGGTCACCAAAATAAAGTGTTCTTGTCCACCCCAAGGCAATACTAGGTGAACAAACACTTCCTAGGTAACATTTCAACACATTTACAGCAATAACAACCTTAGCCACTCAGCATAAAACCCAAAATCTCCAAAAGACGAGAAATGAAAGAAACCCCCACATATGATTGCTTGTACCTTCAATTCCACCCCCTACATGATCTTCACCAAAGTTTAGAGGGATTTACTCTATCAATCCAACCATAAGTACAAATGAAGGATTTTGATTTTTGTAGCATCAGATAAGTACTTCTGCATAGGCTAGGCTAGTATATTTCGTCGCCGCCTAATTCGCACCTCGGGTTACGTGGTAAAATTTTTCAAGCCACTAGGTGCGACCTTGGGGGCAAGCAAGGGTCAAGTGCTGTCACTTGATCTTGATTCCTCCGTCTAGGCTCTCTCCTAGCGAAGCCAAGGGGGGTGGTCCCTAGTAAAATAAACTATGGTATTTAATCTATAACAATAAAACAATTAGTCTAGGAGATGGGATGAAATAAAACTTTGAAACTAAGATAAACTGGAAATGATTTAAATGACTAGCATATTAAAAACTTTTTCGTGCAACACATTAATTAACTTAAGCATAAAAATAAATAAGATTGCCAGATAGATCAGTGCTAATGGAGTGCTTGTGTAAAAAGGGTTGCTAGTGAAGTCTCGAGAAGTATTGTAGTTGTCTCAGTTGGTCAATTTTAGAATTATTAGATGAGTAATTAGGGAGTGGGTCAATTCTTGATAAATTTTATTATATATGTGGTAATGATATTTATTATTATGGGGAGATGGCATTTCAGATATACCTGGGGGTACGAGGAATATGTCCGGATTTACCAAGGAGTGGCTCTCACAGTGACATGTGGGCTAGATGGAGTCGTAGGGTTGTGTTCAACACTACACCAAACGAGGGTGTAGCCTAACGGTGCCCCACGGTCACTTTCTAGTGGTTCCCGCTTCACTTGCAGAATTTCCCCACAACCTTGGCGAAATCGAATGAAGTGTCGGATTTTCACTTATAGGGATTTATTGAAGTGTTCCACTAATTACTAGTCACTTCAATCCCTTTCTGATTGTCTCACCGATCCAGCTAAAGGCTTGCAGTGGTCATAAGAGCATACGGGGAAGGAAGTCTTGTAAATTTTAAGTTTTTTAAGAACTAAGTGTGAGTTTTTAAATCTCAATGCTGATACTCTCGTTACCGAGAACACAGCCGGATTGATTAATTTTACTTAATAAACTTAAAAGAATTTGAAAAAATTAAAGAAAACTGAAAAAAAAAGTGAAACTGGGGGAATCCCCCCTTGGGGGATGGGGATGGGGATGGGGTGTGGGCACTTGGCTGCCCACTTGCTTCTCTTTTTTACAATGATTTAGAAATAGGAAACACTTGTGCTCCTTTGTAGAATAGGAAACACAAGTTTTCACAATTCAGGGCCTTAAAGAAATGGCCAATGAGAGAAGTATGAGAAGAGGGATCTCCGGTTTGACTTAGATCCTCAAAAATTTGTCAGAGTTCCTCGTTGTTCAATCAATCTCTGCTGCAAAACAGTGAACAAACTTTGATCAAATATGCTAGATAATCATATTAAAACATAAAAAAATTGACTAAAAGTTCAAGTACTTTAAAGATAGAAAAAATGAGACCAAGAGGGGGGGGGGTTGGAAGGAGGACGCACTTGCTAAGAGAGGGTGACTTGCTTGAGTTGGCATAGAGGTTGGATTGAATTGGAAAGGGTTGGCAAAGGCTGAAAATGAGCTTACATTTAGAAACCAACTCAAATAACTCAATTTTATCTTACACACTTGCTATTTTTTCTTGAGAGTTGCGCCCCCCTTTTAAGGAAATGCGCCCCACTCATGGAAGAAAATCACACTACCTTATTCTGACTAAGAAATGTGCTCTTTAGTCTTTAGAAACCTTCGAGATGTTGCCACTTTACTTTGCCAACTCAGAAAACATGTTTTTAACATGTTTCTAGGTTTTTATAAGTTGTCAATTTCTTTATTTTCTCCATTTTTTGGCCTCTTTTATTCAGTTTTCGAGAATAAATAAAAATAAGTGATTAATAATCATTAATTTTAATTTTTAAGTGAGTCTATGGGTAAAGTGGCTGCTCCGAGTTAGAAAATGAGCACCCCCATGGCAAAAACCCATTCCTAACGCCACTTTTATGACATGGTGAATATTTTTAATTAAAACAGGCATGCTTTTTATGGAAAAATTAAAAATTACCGAAACATTAAAAACACCTAGAGGGACTTACTACATGTTCATATGACTAAAAAATAATGATTAGCATGGTAATATACATTAACACCTAGGTTTTAATAACCTCCAAAGGCCTATCCACTAAGACACTTACTCTAGATTTGGAGGAGCGAGAGAGAAACTCAAAAATTATAAGTCATTAAAAAATGACATATAATTCTCGAGGGAAAAACACCCTAGAGTAAAGTATTGATGACTAAGTCCTAGGAAAGGAAGACCTTTTACATAATTTCATCATGCGAAGTCATTTTATTACAATTCCCTGCAGGGTATGAACATGCAATTTTTTTTAAAAAGGGCCATTAATTGGCCTGATGGATCTTGAAACACTAATGATGAACAATTGGACTGTTCAAGTCTTTGACGGCTTGCTGGAAATCCACTTAAGTGTAACTTAGTGGATAACACACTGGGGTGGATTTGATTCATTAATTGGACACTTAATGGTGTTGGTTGTATGGTTTAATTCAAACATTTATTTCTATCTATGGTTTCTTCCAAATGGTTGTAAATAGTCCCTTCAACGCAAGTCATCCTTCTTCTATAAGACAACTTCTATGAAATACGCTCAATGCAGGAGAAATTTACACCCAACATGCAAGTAAATTCTGTCACCAATGACATGCCAACCTTCACAACTTGTATGGCCTGCGTACAGCCTCACGGAGGGAAAAACTGTGTGCAGTCTCCGGGAAGCCCAATATGCGTCATATAGCACTTAGACCTATTCTGATTGTTGAATAACGCCTGGGACTAGAGCCTATGCTGTGTATGCTTCAACAAATTTGCAAAAAGAATTAGAAACACAACAAAAATAAAGAAACAGACAATTAATGGTAGCCTTTGATCCCAAAATCCAAAGTGAAATGGACAGTTATCATTTTGGAGTTGTTACAATTCACAATTTTCTAATGGAGAATGCATTTCGAGTAACGTGAGCAAAATTACAATATTGTATTGTTCATAATAACCATGTGTATAAACAAGAGCAACAATTAGCCATGAATAAGCAACAATTTTCTCACACAGCTCTCTACACAACATTAAAATCAAAAAAGATTGAAACATAAATTTTACTAGTGTTCAACCAAGTTTCCAGGATGTGGGAGCACGGGAGTGGGGAAATGCACATGGGGGACATGTGGAGAGTGAGACCACCCCTAAATTTTAGGAAAATTCATGAGGGGTGGGGGAACGTCAATGCCCCTAACATACTAGAAATACTCAAGATATGATTTGAACAATAATAAAACCATGGACATATTTAGATCATCAATTCTGGAAATTTAAAGATATTTGCAGAATTATAACTCACAATAGATCAATGTCATATATGTTTAAACAGTAGGTTCATTTGCTACAATATAAACATATAACAAAATTGACATTAAAGGTGAAATAAGTTGCCCAATTTATACTTTAAATTATATGAAGTTGTGGCCCAAAGTGAGGCCTTGCTTGAGAAGATTTCTGAAGAAAGGTGTCACTCAAAGGTATTAGACATTGAATCAATTCCACATTTGGAGAAGTTCTTCAAGAAATATGGAATATCACAGGGCAGCAACAAAAGGAGCATGAGAGGTAGTTTAGCTTAGAAGAATACATTGATAGTTGAGCAAACCAAGCCAACAGTTCTTTTTTGTGACAATCAGAGTATTCTAAAATTAGCAAAGAATCCATTTTTTCATGAGTGCACTAAACAATGGTGTACATTGTCATTTCATTAGACAACTTGTGGAAGATAGTGAAGTTGAAATTCAATATTGTACCACACAAGAACAAACTACAATCATCTTCACGAAGCCACTTTGTCCAGCTAAGTTTGTTAGATTTAGAGACAAGCTTGGTATATATTTCAAAATGACCATTAAGGATGGTTGTTAGTGTAATTAATATTACCGTCATTCTTAGGAAATAGGAGTTTTATATTTAAATAAATAGAACGTATGTTAAAGTGTGTTTTTGTTGAAGTTAGGGTTTTTGTAAGGATATGCTAGCATGATGGCCAAATTTTGTAATGCTTAGTTTCCTAGGACTTTGTCATTAGAGAAGTCTTTTCATCAAGTTTTTCACTCAAAATTTCCTCCAAAGTGGTGAAAGGCGTTCTAATGATCAAGTCCATTAGGCGATTAAAGTCTAGAAACGTTGTATATTATCGTGCTAGACATTATTTAGAGTGTTGTGGAATTTCGTTTAGTTTTACCTAGGATTTTTTAATTTTTGGTGATTAACAAAATGTCCCTCGACACAAAAAGTTGTAATGTAATGAGGGTTATGTGGCACCTAATGCTCACAAATAATGCTGCGGGTACTCAAAATCAATGGCATGAGACCCCCTACACCCTTGGGCCAAGTTTGAAGTCATTCTGACAAGTCTTGCTAAGGTTTGGGTCCCATTTGCCTAAGTCAGTCAAGGAAATCAGGAAAATTGGCAAATAATTAGTTATAGTAGTATATACAAACTTTGGAAAAGTGCCTAAAGTCACTTAGGGGGTGGAAATATTGTTTCCTAAAGTCAAGGTATGTTTCTAAGGTGACATTAGAGGCAAAAAGGCCCCCCCATGCAAGTGTTTCTTAAGTTTGAAGGTTGCCCTCACTAGGAAGTGTGCCCCCCTCTCCATGGGCCCTTCCCTCACTCATTTGACAAGTGGAAAACATGCAAATGAGGTCTCTCTTCACCCTTTTCCTATTTAAGGAGGATTCCCCTCCTCATTTTTGTTACAATCTCTCATTCTCTTATGCTCTTGCTCTCTCTTGCTCCCTTTGTGCTCCCATTTTTGTGAGCTTTTGTAATTTTCAGCCATTTGGACATTTCAATAAAAATCTTTGGAGGAAAGTTGGTATGTTTTGGTGCTCATGGTGGTTTGCTTCTAAGCTTCATAGTTGCTCAAGTGGTTGGAGGCCAAAGAGACAAATTTCTTTGCCTTGGTAAGATCTAGTCATTTTTGTTGGATTTCATGAGTTTTAAGATTTGCTATTAAGAAGTTCATACTTTCTTGTTTGAATCATATGATATCTTGTTTGAATCAAATGATTTCTTGATATATTGTTTGGAACTCACTTCTTTCTAGTTTGTGTAGCAAAAATCTTTAAAGTTGCAGGTTGCTAAGATTGGAGAGTGGGATTCTAGGGTTAGATGCCCCACTTCTTCAAGTTGAAGAACCAAAAGCACTATTTCCTCTCTCATTTTCTCATAAAATTTCTGCATTTAATTTTATCTTTATTTGCACCATTATATCTTGTTTAAACCCTCATTTTCACAAATCATTTGAAGCAATTTACTCTATAACTTTTATTTAGAACTTTTTACAAATTTTCATACTTGAATGCAAGGTGTTCCAAAGTGATTTTGGATATCTTTTACTGTTTTATGCTTGTGTTTTTTTAGGTTTTTAGCAGCACAAGTAGAAACTCTGCCAACGTTTGGATAGAAAATTGTGTAAAGGACTCCCAAGAGCCACCACTTTAAAGTCCATTGCCTACAATGGTCAAAATCTCTTCTTTCTTCTTTCTTTCTCACTGAAATCTACAGTAGAATTTTATTTCTTATTGTAAGGGCCAAGAGAGTCTCTTGGGCCCATCTTCCATTCCTTTCAAATTTCACTTTTGTTACAAGTTGCCATCCATTGCATGCAAAGGAGGTTGGGATTGCCCACCCTTGCATTGGAAGTGAAGAGATGCTAGATTTAGTTACTTAGTTTTATTTTCAGTATTTCATTTACTTTCATTGCTTGCTCCATTTCTTCACCAGGAATAAAATTGTGTGGCTAGGTTAAAGCTTCATTTTCTTAAAAGCTTTGCCATCCATTGTTAGCAAAGAAAGTTGGGCTTGCCCACCCTTACATAGCAATCGAAGAAGGGCTAGAATAATTTGTTTTCATTGCTGCAAGTTTTTTTCCCCCACCCTTTGCATTCAGAAAGTGGGTTGTGAGGCTAGTGTCAGTTTGTTATTTTGATTTAATTTATTCTTTTGTGCCCACACTTTGCAAGTGAGTTGGCTTTGCCATCCTTGCAATATCGTGTTGAGTAGTATTGTTAAATTTATTTTATTATTTATTTCAAAGTTAAATAAACATCACCCCCATCTTTGCCCCATATTCACTGCCCTTGTCGGTTTGTCCAACCCTAGGTGACAAGAAATGGAGAAGATTTGAGTTGGCTAGATTAATAGGCACCCAACTTTTATCTTGATAAGAAATTGAGAAAAGAAATGTTAACCTATGGAGCTAGAGGGGTAGAGGCTGGTGGGAGCCTCGTGGCACTTAGTGTCCTCCTGTTGAGCGCCCAACAATCTTTGGAATTGACTTGTGGAGCTAGAAAGAAACCTTGTGTTCTCTTGTTGAGCACCCAACAATCTCTCTCAAATCGAAAGAGATAAGTGTTTGGGGTAGACACACTAGTTAGGTTGTATTTTCATTATTTCACACATTAATACCCCTAAGCTAAAGTGATACCTAAAATTTAACTTAATATTTACAGGACCATTTGCAAAACGCAACAACCATTTGTTTCTTTCTTGAAAATCTTTTACTATTCAAATTATTTACTTTCTCAAAGCAAGTTACTTTTCAAGATACAATTTATTTCATGCAAGTTGAGTTATGTTAATGAGCAAGTTATTTTATTGAATGTTCTAAGGTTTGGGAAGCATTTCATTACAAGTTCTTTGTCTGTCTTGTGCTTTGCATTGACAAGCATTGTTCATTGTTTTAAAGTCCCAATAGTTAAGGCACTGGAATTCTGAGATTTATTTGTTACATATTTTAGCCTTTTATCAATCACTTATAAAGGGTTTGCTTGTCATTCAAAATTGTTGCACATTGCATTCTTGCTTGTCATTGAACTAAGTAAACCTTAATAAATTTGAACTTCTAATTAAAACCTTTAACAAACTTAGTAAGTAGGGACTACCCCCCTTGACCTTTTAGGAGGGGGGTCTAAACAGAGGAGTTAGGGATCGAGGTGACATTGGGTTCTAAACTCATAGTTTCCCTCAATAACACACCTAGCGATTGGGAGACTTTTCTGTGGTTAAGTGTGTTTTAGGCGGCAATAGACGACATCCACAAGGAGGCATGCAACACCCACAAACAGACCACAACAGGCAGCCACATCCTAAAAAATAGTCCACACAAACAACGATAATCATAAGCAGTCCACAACAGGTAGCGACGGTCACAAAGGGGACCCACAACACCCTCAAAACAACCCACACAGGCAGGATCACTCTCAAACAGTCCACGATTCACATGTGTGAGAGAGAGAGGGTGTAAACAATCTTCAAAAGGGCATCTCTGAGTAGTAGGGAAAAACACGAGAGAGCGTCCAAGCACAAGAAGCAAGAGAAACCTAGACGTCACCCAAACAATGCTACTGAAAACCCTAGACGCCACCCACTAAGCTAGAGCTGATTTTCCTTTTCAAGATGCTTCATAATGAAAGGTTAGGCTTGCTTTTATAGCCTCTCAACACACAACACCCTCAAAACAACCCACACAGCCAGGATCACTCTCAAACAGTCCACGATTCACATGTGTGAGAGAGAGAGGGTGTAAACAATCTTCAAAAGGGCATCTCTGAGTAGTAGGGAAAAACACGAGAGAGCGTCCAAGCACAAGAAGCAAGAGAACCCTAGACGTCACCCAAACAATGCTGCTGAAAACCCTAGACGCCACCCACTAAGTCAGAGCTGATTTTCCTTTTCAAGATGCTTCATAATGAAAGGTTAGGCTTGCTTTTATAGCCTCTCAATGACCACTAGAAGGTTCCACCTTCTATTTGGTCATTGAGGTTAGGGTTACCTAAACAAGGTCAAGACGTCATTTCCTTTTAGAAGGTTTCAAATATAAATAAATATTAGGACGTCTTAATGTGAGGGTTAAGCATAAGACATAGCGAAGGGTAAGTTACCACACTCAAGAGGGGCGCTAACACAAAAGACCTACAAGGGAGGAGTCAACACAAGACTTAACGCATGTCAATAAGAGGTATCACAATAAGGTGGGAAAACAACCCTTCTACCAACAAGACCAAAGGTGTAACAATAAGGTGGGAAGACAACCCTTATCTCTCTCTCTCAATGTATAGGGTCCACAAGTGTTCCATATAATAATTGGAAATCCATCATCACCATATAAGGAAGGTTCACACTGGATGATGTGATCCTCTGGTCCTCTTGACTGCTCCTAAGATCCGAAGCTTGGAGCTTGTGCAACTAGGAAGAGATAGAGACATCCTTGGAATAGCTTCTAAAGTTGCACAAGCTCCAACACTCCCTCTCAACAAGGAAGGTATTCTTCTTCATCAGCATCATGATCATCTGGGCTTCATCTGTACATCTATACTCTCTCCATCATCCCTAAACGCACTGAAGGTTGTCTTTATGAATTTGTTCTATCCGAATGTCTGAGAGAGAATCTTTTGCTACCTATCCATCTCTACTGTCAATGGAATACTTCCATCAAGGATAATTTAAGGGGCGAATTTTAGCCCATTGGGCTATTTTTCCATGTTTTTCTCCCAAAAAAGATTCGCCATTTTGCATTTTTTGAAGCCTTGTTTCGCCCAATTTTGATGGGGTAAAATTTTTTCACCCTAAAAGTCGCCAAATTATTATATAAACGATATAAAATCCTTGGAAATTAAAATATTTTTTGAAAAATATCGCCAATCATTTTATAGATGGCGTTTTAAGAATTGGTAATATTCGCCAACATTTATACACTTTTAAATAAGTATGGTTCCTTAAAATCATCCATGCTGTACCTAGATAGAGATCCTAGATGAGCACACGTGCACGACCGTCTACTACCTGTTCGTTGCATCTGCTGATGGGGCACTCCCATACCTAGTTGAGAACCTGAATGATGTGCAACCACATGGCCATCTACTACCTGTCCGACTCATTTGTCGATGGGATTTCTCCCATACCTGGATGTGCACCTAGACGAGCTGAGGCACCTATGTGAACCCGACCATCTGCTACCTGTCCGTCTCATCTGTTGGACACAATGTTTACACTGAGAGGGGGGTGAATCAGTGTAAGGCCAATTTTAAAACTTTTCTTAACTTATCACAATTAGCTACCAATTCATCACTCCACTATTCTACCAATTTCATAATCATTTCATAAACATCTTTCACTTCATCATTCACATATCATAAGCATTTGAATCATTAAGAACCATAACACAAAAGAACACAACACCATATAATTTTGTAATCTTTTTGTATTAGTTTTGGACCGGCTACAATCGTGAGGTAAAATCAGCACCTACTGATACAAAGAGTACCTACTCTTCATCCAGGACCCTGCCTGGTTTTCTTAGACCTTGCTAAGAAGGGTTTGAGGTATCCTAACCTCAGATGCAAGACAAGCTTGCATTTACAGTTAAAGCTCACTGTCTCAACACACTTTCATACATGTCACTGTCATATCATACCAGCACTTGTCTCTAGTCCACTTCAGCACCTCTTCAAGGAGCATTCATCAGCACTTCTTTATAGAGTCACATTAACTCTTCAACAACTTGTCTCTATCCTCTTCATTCTGTCCAAAAGCATTTTGTCAGAATGAATATCAGCAATTTATCATCATACTGTCCATGACTTCATAATCTTCTGAGCACATCTTCATTCATGTCATTAGTACTATCTTTATGCTGCCTTAATCATCATTCTGTCAATCAGCTATCACAAATCACTGTTAAGTCAAATCAATCTTTGTCGTGTCATGGATGTCATTGTCAAATCTAAGTCAATGTCGCTTCTATCACAAGTCATCAACTACTGTTATCATTTTCAGATCACTACTGCTCTATCAGCCAAGTCATCCAAGGAGTCTGCTTATACACTGCTCATGCCAAGATGTCAAGGAGTCGTCTCTGCTCATGTCAAGACTTCAAGGATATGCTCTATGTCACTTCAAACAATTGTCTCTTAAGGCTATCATAGTATGTCACCAGTCACTGCCATTACACATTATTGTCACTGACATGCTGAGGCTGTCATTATCATCAAGGTTGTTGTACTAGTCTTTGACTGTTGTACTATTAAATCAACTAAATCAATCAATTAAATGCCAAACAGTCATCAACTGTGAACTACTTCCAATTACTGACTGTTCATGCAACCAATATGTGGTGATTGATGTTACCTTTAAACACTGAAAACTTCATGCATAAATCAACTACAATCTCACACAGTTACAAGTCCAAATCTGCTCCAGACTTTTCAAGATCTTCACTGAAGGTTTCACACATGCCTCACAAGTTCTGTAGTTGTCAACTGTAGCTGCCCCCCTTTTTTTTTATGTTGTAGGTTCAACACATCCTCAACACTTGATGACTCCAACAGCTAGCAGTTTTGGACTATGTAACTACTTCAAACAATTCACAATTTCTGACTTGTGTAATAATCATGCCACTAGTTCACTATATAAACATC
This sequence comes from Pseudotsuga menziesii, assembly GCA_001517045.1. Lineage (NCBI taxonomy): Eukaryota > Viridiplantae > Streptophyta > Pinopsida > Pinales > Pinaceae > Pseudotsuga > Pseudotsuga menziesii. The sequence continues at coordinate 12,565 of LPNX010360550.1, read as the reverse complement.
ACACCTTCGCTGCCATTGTATCCTCTTCTCTATCCAAAATTAGAATTGATGTTGGGCTATTTTCATCACTGAAATTTTGAGATGACTGTCATACCTATAAGCTTGACTGGGGACCGAAATTTCAGAGCTGTATACACTAAAATATTTTATAAATTAGGCCTGCTGCTGTCCTCTTCACCACCTGAATTCTGCCTCAGTGACTGTACACCCGAAAGTTAGAAAAATAAGACTTAAATGGTTTGCCTCAGTCTCCTTTGCTTCTGCGGATCTGCTTCTGATTTGAACTCAACCAAAAGACCCCAACTATTGTTGCCTCAGTCACTGTAAAACAAAATACTCATATTGCTGTTGTAGATTGCCCTTGTTTAACCTCCGAAATTGCCTTAGAGAAGTCTGAATTTCAGAGCTAAACACTTTCTTTCTGGTCAAAGCTTTCATGTCATGCCACAAAAAGGACGGAGATGCTGTAGCTACCTTAGATGTCCAAAATTCAGAGCCCCCCCCCAAAAAAACGAAAATCAGATATCTCTTGCTGCAACTGTCACAGTGCTCCTGTATACCCGAATTCTGAGATAAAAAAGACTTATGTGGCTGCCTCAGCGGACTGTTGACATACCCGAAATTCAAAGCTAGGAGCTACCTCCGAATTTTTTTTTTTCAAAAATGAAACGTGATAGGATATTTATAGTGGTTTTTTCATATACTTTGGAGCCGACATACATAAAAATAATAATTTTTTTTTTAATTTGAATTTTTTAATATAATTTATGGAGCCGACATGTGGGGTGACCAAAGTAAATATTTTGTATTTTAATTTTTAATTTGAATTTTGAAATTTGTTTTTATTTATTTATTTATTTGTACATCTTCATCATGGGAGCTACTTCAAGATTGCTAAGTGAACCAAGCCAAGGGTCTCCAAGTGTTACACCAAGCCACAAGGGTTTCATCAAGAACCCCAATCAACATAGTACCTTCAACATTCCTTCAAGATCGTTTGACCACCAAGTGTGTGGGTCCAAAAACTTCTTCATGGGCTTCCATACACATGTCAAAGACCATATCCTTCAAGACCATGTGACCACCAAGTGTGTGGGTCCAAAGGCTTCTTCAAGGGCTTCCACACACATGTCAAAGACGATATCCTTCAAGACCATTTGACCACCAAGTGTGTGGGTCCAAAGGCTTCTTCAAGGGCTTCCACACACATGTCAAAGACCATACAAGGTCATCATCATCATAAAAGAGTTCCATGACCCCAACAAGGGTTGCAAGGTCATCACTAACACCCAAAGAGGCCTCATCATGGATTCCTTCATCAAACCATCAAGTGTGGGTCCAAGGGATTCTTCAAGGCTTCCCCATGCAGTAGGAGGCTTCTTTGACTTCTTGAACTACCTTAACCACACAAGGTGACCTCCAAGGTTCAAGATCCATCATGACATCACCTGTGGGGTTGCTAGGCCTTTTCCTAGGGTACCATGACATTATCAGAGCATGAATGAACACAAAATGGGTCATCAATGCTTCTCCAACCCATCTTGGGCTTCTCCATCATCCATAGGGGCTTCAACACCATCTCTAGGGTCTTCAGCACCATTAACAAGGTCTTTAGCATCTTCAACAAGGTGGTGGCTCCAAGATCTATCCTTGTGGGTACCAGGACCTTGTCAACTAGGTACAAGGTGCTTCAAGGCACAAACCCACTTTGTAAGGGATCCAAGGCACTGCAAGTGGGGCTTGGTGGCATCAATGACAACCTGTGGGGCCACTGCAAGTCTATGTTGGCATCAATGACAATTTCATCAACATCATCTGCTGATGGGATTTCTCCCATACCTGGCTGAGAACCTAGACATGCAGAGGTACCTAGGTGAATCGAACATCTACTACCTGTTTGTCTCATCTGTCGATGGGATTTCTCCCATACTTGGCTGAGAACCTGGACGAGCAGAGGTACCCGGGCAAGGGTATAGTGAGTGTCTCTTAGTCTTCTCTTCCTCTCAAGGAGGGATATGTTCTCTTCTACTCCAAGTATTCCGCGAAAGTATTCAAATTTCACTCTGGGAAGAGGCTTGGTGAGAACATCTACAATCTGGTCATCTGTTGGAATATACTGTAGCTCGACTGCACCTTTCTGCATCGAATCACGTATGAAGTGATACTGAATCTCTATGTGCTTTCACTTGTCATGAAATATAGGATTCACTGACATCTGCACAACTCTGGTAATCATAGTGAATCACGATTAGCTCTGGAATTTGTCCAAACAATCCTGCAAGAAGTTTACGAAGCCAAACTGCTTATTGGGCTGCTGAACTAGCAGCCATATACTCGGCCTCTGCAGTACTGAGAGCTACCAAGTTTTGCTTCCTATTGCACCAGGAAATAACTGCAAAACCCAGATTGAAACAACATCCTGAAGTGTTCTTCCTATCTGCAGTGCATCCAGCCCAATCTGAGTCTGTAAACCCTTGCAATTTCAAGTCACATTCTGAATCATATTGTAGACCATATCCCGTAGTGCCACGTAAGTATTTGAGTACATGTCTTGCAACAATCCAGTGAATATGCCTCGGTTCACACATGAATTGACTGAGAGCATTCACAGCAAAACAAATTTTTGGTCTATTGTTCGTCAGATACATCAAGGACCCAATCAACTAGCGATACATGGTGGAATCAATCAAATTTGAATCTAAATCAGAATCCCTCGGCGTCTTCAAATTTGCATCCATCAGAGTAGCTATGGACTTGCAGTCCAACATTCCGAATCTCTTCAGTATATCTATGGTGTATTTTCCTTGTCTTAGGAAAATCTCTTTCTGCCTCTGCCATACCTCTAATCCCAAGAAGTAATGCATTGATCCAAGATCATTCATTTCAAACTCAGAGGTGAGTTTCTTCTTACACCATAAGATAAGTTTCTCATTTCCGGTAAGAAACAAGTTATCAACATATAGTACCAAAATTAGTGGCTCGTTATTCACAACCTTGTAGTAAAGGTTGGGATTTGCATCACTCTTGGTGAATCCCAGACTCACTAGGAATCCGTCTATTCACCCATACCAAGCACGAGGTGCTTGCTTAAGTCCATATAACGCCTTTTTCAGCTTGCATACGTGAGATTCCTTTCCATGGACAACAAACCCTTCTGGTTGTTCAATATATACTTCTTCCTCAATAATACCATTGAGAAAGGCAGTCTTGACATCCATCTGATGCAACTTCCATCCCATAGCTGAAGCAATAGCAATGATTGATTTGATGGAAGTGTATCGAGCCACATGAGCAAATGTCTCATCATAATCAACTCCCTCTTTCTAAGAGAACCCTCTGGCAACAAATCTGTCCTTGTATTTTTTTAATACTCCCATCCGCTCCATGTTTGATTTTGTATAGCCATCTGGAAGTTACAATTGACTTCCCCTTGGGTTTCGGTACAATCTCCCACACATCATTCTTCATGATGGATTGATATTCTTCCACCATGGCATCCTTCCAAACTTGGTGTCTAGATGCATCTTCATAAGTGGTGGGTTCTGAGTCAATGATATAACTCATCAATGTAACATGACTGGAGAACCTATGAGGTCTTTTACTTTCTCGGAAAGTGCCATGTGGAGCTTCATGCCCCTTTACATCCTGTAAGGTATGTTGTGCCCATCTAGGTCTTTTCTGACTTACTGTCATATCTTCGGGAACATCAATTGTCGAGGTTGGATCGATGGGATCAACGGGTTCATCTTTTCTTGCTAACTCGTTCTGAACTGGAGAGGGAGATGATCTTATCTCCAATTCTCCATCATCGATCTCCATGTCTGATCTCTTCCTTTCCTAACAACCATTTCTGCTTCAAAGGTCACATCCCTGCTAACTTCGATCTGTCTAGATTATGGGATATAGATTTCGTAGGGCTTTGAAAATTCACGGTATCCCACGAAAGTTCCCTTCTTGCTTGAAGGTTCTAAGTTCTAACTTCGTCCTTTTCTCCTTGGGCACATGTATGTAAATTGAAAAGTAATTGTCCATCCTGGTGACAACCAGGTTCATCAAGGATCCTTCGAGTCATGACAGCAGTGCCATTAGGGTTCTATAGACTCAAATCCTTGTATTTGAGGGATAACTCCCTCTGTCTCTCAGAAGTCGGTTGAGTAAATCTTGTTGAAGCAGCAAATAGACCGATATTCGTAGAAGCTTTCTGCTTCTGATCACCAAATCTCTGCATGAGATTATTCTGGGTCTGAGAGTCATAATACATGCTTCTAGAGGCTTTCTGCTTTCGTTCCATCCGTATATCAACGAGATCACTTGTTCTTGTAGATCATGGCATTCATAATCAATGTATTAACAAAATAATTTAGGAAACCTTTTAGTCAATATTTCATAATCATTCATTCATAATCAATATTTCATATTCATTCATTCATTCATAATCAATATTTCATAATCAATGTATTAACAAAATAATTTAGGAAACCTTTTAGTCAATGCTTCGACACAACACATGTAAGGTCATTATTCGAATGCTTATGGTCTCCATTATAGTATACCATTAAGAGTGTGTACCACTCCTGTATGTTATAAAGGAGTTGCCATCCTAGATGGGTTGTGCAGCATGACAGGTTTTTTAACTACCTGAATTTAGAAATGTAGATCTGTGTAAAACATAAAAAAAACAACCAGATCTAATCTACTAGAGTATGTAAAACCAAATACTTATCTTTTGTAGTTTTTTGGGTGGGCTCCCACTGTCAGAGTCCATTGATCTTCATATGCTTGCTTGACGATCATCACAGTCTAGATCTTCAAATCATTTCTTAGAAGAACTCCGAACGATCATCCTTCCTTGGCTCCTTGTGAGGAGGGTCTTCTTCTACATCAGCAGTTGAAGCTTCATGCTTCCTTTTGTGGGAACTTCAACAGCTATTGGCATAATGACCGTATTTCTTGCACCTGTTGCATTGGATTTGAGATAGATCCTTCTTTTGTTTCTTCTGATCTGGGGGAGGCTCTGATCTCTAATCTTGATTCTTGTGAATGTACAACTTCCTTCCCCTTCCCTTGCCTTTCTTGGCATGAGATATGAATGCTTGATTTTCCTCAGGTTGAGTACCATCAAGTCTTTGGCGTGCTGCAATTCCGGTTTCTTCTTGAGTGCAATCTGCCCATAGTTTATCAAATTTGGGCAAATTGGTTCGACCACTTATAATTTTGGATGAAAGACTCCCAAGATGGTGGGAGACCATTTAAGATGGTCATGACAAGGTCCTTTTCTTCAAGATTGTCTCCACTGGACTTTAGCTTGTCCCGGAGCTCGATGATCCTCATGAAATATGAGGCAATGTTCTCGGACTTCGTCATCTTCATATTCAATAGATGATTCCTCAATGTGAGAGTCACATTGATGCTATTGTGTTCAAATAGCTTCTTAAGGGTTTTGAACATCCTTCTCGTCGTCGACTTTTCTGAGATCTGAGGAACCAAGTGATCTCTAACTGAGTCCACTAAAATCTTCCTTGCTTTGGCATCATCCTTTCTCCAGCGAGGTTTGTCTTTTCGGCTTCTGGTTCTGGGACCTTTGCCTTTACAAACTATAATAAGTCATTTTCTTCTAGTAAAAGAAGAACCCTAGACTTCCAAGGGATGAAATTGGAAGCCCCTTCCAAACGATCTTCAACCTTCATGCCGATCCTCTTGACTATAAATCTGGATTTGTGACCCCAGCATAGGCTAGGTCAAAAATGAAAGTTGGAGTTTTAGAAAACTGACACCATAGATAAATGCGCCTTAGGGAGGCGAGTTGAGTAGAGGTAGATTGAAGCCAAAACTGTGGAGAAAGTAGGTAAAAACTGGAAACCCTAATTTTTGATGTAGTTGCAGAATTAGGTTAAAATTGAAAATTCTCAGAATATAATCCTGTCATCACCAAAAGATGCGCCCTCCTTAGAGCAAAATGCCCAAGGCTCTTTTTTTGCCAAAAGGTTGAGTGAAGACCTTGAAAGATGAAACCCTAGTTTCGGCAGGTTGCTGATAGAGTTTCGGCAATGGCTTCTTCTAGTACTGCTCTGATACCATGTTAGATTTTCTTAAAGATTATAGCAATATATCTTAATTGCATTTATCAATAGGAACACTAGAAGATAGACAAAGCACAGAACAATAGCACAAGTATTTTTCACCTAGGAAACCCAATTGGGAGAAAACCTAGCAACCTTCGTCTAAAGATAATAATTCTGAGATCAGAGTACAATGAAGAAAGAAAAGAAAAATATGGAAATGCTTTTCAAAGATTGAAACCCTGAAGACAGTACTCTTTTGCAGTTTATGCAAACTTCTCTGAGTTGTTGTGTAGTTGCACTCTACCAGAAACTGCGCACTTTACTTGTGCTGTTGCGCTGCTGTTGTGTGTAATAATGAGGAGGGGTGCTTCCTATTTATACTTTTTTTCCCACCTATAAATTAATTGGGGCTGACTTCACTTGGGGGAGCAATATAATTTTATATTTCATAATTTTTTTTTATTCTTTTATTGTGTAATATCCCAAATACTGATATTCTCTAATGTTCTATGATAGTGTTGACTCGCACACTCAATCTCATACAAATTTGCAAAATAACTGTGCATGCAAACTCACCATGCAAAAATGCCCTAAAATATAGCTGAATTAGGGTTAGGGTTTTGTAGAGAGAAATTAACACTTACCACTGATATTTCGACTGATAATGAGTCCAGAGATAACTGCATGCATAAGGATCCAGATGGGTGGTCTAATAATGCTCTTTTCCTTCGGTGTTACCGCCCTGCAGTACTTTAAGCACCCTCAAGACTGAAGGTGGCGTTTTTGTAGGAGAGGTCCGTTCGGGTTGAAACTTTTTGAGCTTGTCCGTTTGCTGATGCCGGAGAGATGAGCTGGCACATGGGAGGTTTGGCTACCTCTAAGTGCCCTACTGAATTGATTGGTAGTTCTGCTGCTCATGCCCTCAACTGATCTGTTTGGCTGATAGCTGCTCCAGGTGAGCAACTGATGGTTGATAATCACTGCATACCGTAGGCTAGGCCTGCTGAGAAAGAGGAAGCTAACATGTGGAGGAAAGATTGGATTTTGTGGTCCTAACGAATCCTTCTGTGTTTTTCCTGCTACTTCCGGCTGCAAAACGTGGATATTCTAATAACCCTTCAGAACGTGCTGGATCTCCGAATGCTGTAGTATATGATGGATGCAATGGATAAACCTGGATCATCTATCCCAATAAGAGACTGGTAGATATCTCACTGTCGAACCCTCGCTAGCTGAAGACACCATCTCCAACCCCAACTGCCGCGGCTGCACGCTGTGCTGCTGCTCGAAACTCCAAAATCAATCAACAATAACAATAGATATCTTCCTTGGTCTCATAACCCTCTTAAATAGAGTCTCGTGTACTTTTAGGGTTTTCATGTCACTTTTAGGGTTTCTGCTTCACTTTTGCATGCATGCAATTGTATTTTGATGTTGACTTTTAAGCCTAAAGAACAAGGCTTCTTTTATCCAATTGATGACTTGACACTGAAGGAATGTCCTGTTCTGCTCTAAGTATCAAATGCTCTCAGTCAATTCCCTCTCATGCAGTACCCGCTCGAACCTATGGGAATTAAGTAGGTTAGCGGCTATGTTGCACGGGGACCTGTCCCCCCTAAAATTTCACCCGTTCCCTGCGTTCCGGCGTTTCGGGGACTTTGGAACTCCTCGGAAACGTCCCCAAATGGTTGGGGACTCCATTGGGGACTCGGGGACTTTTTCGTCGTACCCTAAACGTACCCCAAAAAATAGGGGACTTTCTGGGGACGTCCCTAAAGTCCCTAGACCAATCGGGGACTCCCACACGTCCCCTTTCCTGTACATTAAAAAAAAGTAAAAAAAATAAATTAAAATTTTT
>LPNX010360537.1:0-15586 GCA_001517045.1 Pseudotsuga menziesii | reverse complement strand
AGCACATAAACAAACTGGGTGTGGAGCTCGTTTAACCACGATGATGATCTATCACCTCCCAACCATAGACAATACAACACTATTGTCTCTCCCGAGCTCATACCTTTCAATAGAGAATGATATACATCCAAATGGATATTGACCGAGCCTAAATTCTACTCCCAGTGGCCTTTAAATGCCATTCGTCAAACACCCTTGTATGCCGATTGTGGGAAACAATAGTGTCAGTGGCCAAGCTTGACTTCTATCCCCGACAGCCTTAAAATGCCTTCCATTATACACCCTCAGTGGTCGGTGGTGGACCACCACAGTGTTAGTGGGTGCTTAAATGCCATTCGTCAAACACCCTTGTATGTCGATTCTAGGAAACAATAGTGTCAGTGGCCAAGCTTGACTTCTATCCCCGACAGCCTTAAAATCCCTTCCATTATACACCCTCAGTGGTCGGTGGTGGACCACCAAGGTGTTAGTGGGCGCCCACTAACACTGTGGTGGTCCACCACCGACCACTAAGGGTGTATAATGAACGGCATTTGAACGTCGTCTTCTTTTGTGAGATTTGAGGAACCAAATGATCCCTGACTTAGTCTACCAAGATTCTTCTTGCTCTTGCATCACTCTTCCTCCAATGACACTTGTCTTCTTCGGCGTCTAGTTCTGGAACCTTCTCATTGACAAGCTTTAAGAAATCACTTTCTTACATGATGAGAACTCTAAACTTCCAAGAGATGATGTTTGTGGCCCCATCAAGATTATCTTCAACCGTCATGCAGATTTCACTTAGAAACCCTAGAAGGAGCTAGGTCAAAATTTAAGTTTGGAATCTTGTGAAACTGAATCCAAAGGTTAATGTGCATTATCAAAGCGAGTTGAGAGGAGATAACATCAAGCCAAAACTATTGACTGAAATTGGGTAAAAAATGAAGCTTCTCAAAACTGGATTTTTCCTTCATTAATAGATGCGCCTTCCCTTGGACGAAGTTTCCAAGTCACTTTTTCTCCTGGATCGGTGATGGGATGCCTCAGAATGTCAAGCCAAATATTTGAACAATGGCTTCTAGAACTGCTTTGATACCATGTTAGAAATTGGTAGCTATAAAACCAAGATCACTAGAAGAAAGACAGAGCACATTAACATACAGGGTGTGGAGCTTGTTTAACCACGGTGATGTTCTATCACCTCCCAACCATAAACAATACAACACTATTGTCTTCTCCGAGCTCAAACCTTTCAATAGAGAACGATGTACATCCAAATGGATGTTGACCGAGCCTAAATTCTACTCTCGTTGGCCTTTAAATTCCATTCGTCATACACCCTTGTAGGTCGATTGTGCGCCACAATAGTGTCAGTGGCCAAGCCTAACTTATATCCCAAACAGCCTTAAAATGCATTCTGTCATACAACCTAAGTGGTCGGCGGTTGACCACCAAGGTGTTACTGGACGCCCACTAACACTGTGGTGGTCCGCCAACGACCACTAATGGTGTATATTGAACGGCATTTGAACTTCGTCGCCCATACAAGTCAGGATTGACCATTAACAACCACCATTCCTTTAGGGTTTTAAAATCTTTCTAGTCGTCTTATTTTGCGAGATTTGAGGAACCAAATCATCGCTGACCAAGTCAACCAAGATTCTTCTTGCTCTGCAATCACTATTCCTCCAATGAGACTTGTCTTCTTCAGCGTCTGGCTCTGGAACCTTCTCATTGAAAAGCTTTAAGAGATCATTTTCTTCCAAGATGAGAAATCTAGAATTCCAAGAGATGAAGTTTGTGGCTTCATCAAGATGATCTTCAACCTTCATTCCAATCATCTTGCGTGCATATTTGAACTAGAAAACCCTAGTAGGAGCTAGATCAAAAATGAATTTTGAAATCTTGCGAAATTGAATCCAAAGGTTAACAATCATCATTACTTTAGAGTTTTGAACATCTTCATAGTAGTCTTCGTTTGGAATATTTAAGGAACCAAATGATCCTTAACTGAGTTTACCAAGATTCTTCTTGCTGTAGCATCACTCTTCCTCTAATGAGAATTGTCTTCTTCAACGTCTTGCTCTGGAACCTTCTCATTGACAAGCTTTAAGAGATAATTTTCTCCCAACATGAGAACTCTATACTTCCAAGAGATAAAGTTTGTGGCTCCATCAAGATGATCTTCAACCTTCATTCCAATCATCTTGCCTCCAGATTTGAACTAGAAACCCTAGTATGAGCTAGGTCAAAAATAAAATTTGGAATCTTGTGAAACTGAATCCAAAGGTTAATGTGCCTTATCAAGGCGAGTTGAGAGGAGATAAGATCGAGCCAAAACTATGGACCAAAATTGGATCAAAAATGAAACTTCTCAGAAATGGCTTTTTACTTCATCAATATATGCGCCTTCCCTTGGGCGAAATTTCCAAGTCACTTTTTCTCCTGGATTAAGGAGCGATGGCCAAAGTTTCTAAGTCTGTTTTTCTCCCGGATTGGCGAGGAGAGGCCTCAAAATGTCAAGCCCTAGCTTTCGACAATAGCTTCTAGAACTAATTTGATACCATGTTAGAAATTGGCAGTTGTAACACTAGGACCACTAGAAGAAAGGAAGAGTACATAAACAAACTGGGCGTGGAGCTCGTTTAACCATGGTGATTATCTATCACCTCCCAACCATAGACAATACAACACTATTATCTTCCCCGACCTCAAACCTATCCATAGAGAACGATATACATCCAAATGGATGTCGACTGAGCCTAAATTCTACTCCTAATGGCATTTAGATGCAATTCTCCTTACACCCTTGTAGGTCTATTGTGGGCCACAATAGTGTCATTGGCCAAGCCTAACTCCTATCTCCGACGGGCTTAAAATGCCTTCAATTATACACCCTCAGTGTTCGGTGGTGGACCACCAAGGTGTTGGTAGGCGCCCACCAACACTGTGGTGGTCCACCACCGACCACTAAGGGTGTATAATTAATGGCATTTGAACGTCGTCGCCCATACAAGTCAGGCTTGGTCATTAACAATCATCATTCCTTTAAAGTTTTGAACATCTTCATAGTCGTCTTTGTTTGCAAGATTTGAGGAACCAAATGATCCCTAACTGAGTTTACCAAGATTTTTCTTGCTCTAGCATCACTCTTCCTCCAATGAGACTTGTCTTCTTCAACGTCTTGCTCTGGAACCTTCTCATTGACAAGATTTAAGAGATCATTTTCTCCCAAGATGAGAACTCTAGACTTCCAAGAGATAAAGTTTGTGGCTCCATCAAGATGATCTTCAACCTTCATTCCAATCATCTTGCCTCCAGATTTGAACTAGAAACCCTAGTAGGAGCTAGGTCAAAAATGAAATGTGAAATATTGTGAAACCGAATCCAAAGGTTAATGTGCCTTATCAAGTCGAGTTGAGAGGAGATAATATCGAGCCAAAACTTTGGACAAAAATTGGGTCAAAAATGAAACTTCTCCGAACTGGATTTTTCCTTCATCAATAGATGTGCCTTCCCTTGGGCAAAATTTCCATGTCACTTTTTCTCCTGGATTGGTGAGGGGAGGCCTCATAATTTCAAGCCCTAGCTTTCGACAATGTCGTATATAACTACTTTGATACCATGTTAGAAATTGGCAGTTCTAAAACCATGATACCTAGAAGAATGACGGAGCACATAAACAAATTGGGTGTGGAGCTCGTTTAACCATGATGATGACTTATCACCTCCCAACCATAGACAATACAACACTATTGTCTCCATAGCTCAGACCTTTCGATAGAGAATGATGTACATCAAAATGGAATCTAAGGGTTAATGTGCCTTATCAAGGTGAGTTGAGAGGAGATAAGATCGAGCCAAAACTATGGACCAAAATTGGGTAAAAAATAAAACTTCTCAGAACTGGATTCTTGCTTCATCAATAGATGTGCCTTCCCTTGGGCGAAGTTTCCAACTCACTTTTTCTCCTATATTGGTGAGGGGAGGCCTTAGAATGTGAAGCCCTAGCTTTCGACAATGGCTTCTAACACTGTGGTGGTCCACCACTGAGGGTGTATAATGAACGGCCCACTAACACTGTGGTGGTCCACCACTGACCACTAAGGGTGTATAATGAACGGCATTTGAACGTCATCGACTATACAAGTCAGCCTTGGCCATTAACAATCACCATTCCTTTACGGTTTTGAACATCTTCCTTGTCGTCATCTTTTGTGAGATTTGAGGAACCTAATGATCCATGACTTGGTCTACCAAGATTATTCTTGCTCTTGCATCACTCTTCCTCCAATGACACTTGTCTTCTTCAGCGTCTAGTTCTAGAACCTTATCATTGACAAGGTTTAAGAGATCATTTTCTTACAAGATGAGAACTCTAGACTTCCAAGAGATGAAGTTTGTGGCTCCATCAAGCTTATCTTCAACCGTCATGCAGATTTCACTTAGAAACCCTAGAAGGAGCTAGGTCAAAATTTAAGTTTGGAATCTTGTGAAACTGAATCCAAAGGTTAATGTGCATTATCAAAGCGAGTTGAGAGGAGATAACATCAAGCCAAAACTATTGACTGAAATTGGGTAAAAAATGAAGCTTCTCAAAACTGGATTTTTCCTTCATTAATAGATGCGCCTTCCCTTGGACGAAGTTTCCAAGTCACTTTTTCTCCTGGATCGGTGATGGGATGCCTCAGAATGTCAAGCCAAAGCTTTGGACAATGGCTTCTAGAACTGCTTTGATACCATGTTAGAAATTGGTAGCTGTAAAACAAAGATCACTAGAAGAAAGGCAGAGCACATAAACATACAGGGTGTGGAGCTCATTTAACGACGGTGATGTTCTATCACCTCCCAACCATAAACAATACAACACTATTGTCTTCTCTGAGCACAAACCTTTCAATAGAGAATGATGTACATCCAAATGGATGTTGACTGAGCCTAAATTCTACTCTTGCTGGCCTTTAAATGCCATTCGTCATACACCCTTGTAGGTCGATTGTGCGCCACAACAGTGTCAGTGGCCAAGCTTGACTTCTATCCCAAATGGCCTTAAAATGCATTCCGTCATACAACCTCAGTGGTCGTTGGTTGACCACCAAGGTGTTACTGGAAGCCCACTAACACTGTGCTGGTCCGCCACCGACCACTAATGTTGTATAATGAATGGCATTTGAACTTCGTTGCCCATACAAGTCAGGCTTGACCATTAACAACCACTATTTCTTTAGGGTTTTAAAATCTTTCTAGTCGTCTTCTTTTGCGAGATTTGAGGAACCATATGATCGTTGACCGAGTCAACCAAGATTCTTCTTTCTCTGCAATCACTCTTCCTCCAATGAGACTTGTCTTTTTCAGCGTCTGGTTTTGGAACCTTCTCATTGACAAGCTTTAAGAGATCATTTTCTTCAAAGATGACAACTCTAGACTTCCAAGAGATGAAGTTTGTGGCTTCATCAAGATGATCTTCAACCTTCATTCCAATCATCTTGCGTGCATATTTGAACTAGAAACCCTAGTAGGAGCTAGATCAAAAATGAATTTGAAATCTTGTGAAATTGAATCCAAAGGTTAACGTGCCTTATCAAGGCAAGTTGAGAGGAGATAAGATCGAGCCAAAACTATAAACCGAAATTGGGCCAAAAATGAAATTTCTCGGAACTGGATTTCTCCTTCAATAATAGATGTGCCTTCCCTTGGGCGAAGTTTCCAGGTCACTTTTTCTCTTGGATCGGTGAAGGGAGACCTCAAAATGTCAAGCCCTAGCTTTCAACAATGGAATTTAGAATAGCTTTGATACCATGTTAGAAATTGGTAGTTGTAAAATCAAGATCACTAGAAGAAAGAAAAAACACATAAACAAACTCGGTGTGGAGCCCGTTTAACCACGGTGATGATCTATCACCTCCCAACCATAGACAATACAACACTATTGTCTCCCCCGAGCTCAGACCTTTCAATAGAAAACGACGTACATCCAAATGGATTTTTAATGAGCTAAAATAATACTCCCACTGGAGCTCGTTTAACCACTGTGATGATCTATCACCTCCCAACCATAGACAATACAACACTATTGTATCCCCCAAGCCCAGACCTTTCAATAGAGAACGATGTATATCCAAATGGATTTTTACTGAACCTAAATTCTACTCCCACTAGCATTTAAATGCCATTCATCATACATCCTTGTAGGTCGATTGTGGGCCATGATCGTGTCAGTGGCCAAGCCTGACTTCTATCCCAGACGGCCTTCAAATGCATTCCGTTATACACCCTCAGTGGTTGGTGGCGGACCACCAAGGTGTTAGTGGGCGCCCACTAACACTGTGGTTTTCCACCATCGACCACTAGGGGTGTATAATGAACTAGTAACCCTACTGCAAAATTGAACTAGTAACCCTAGTAGGAGCTAGGTCAAAAATGAAGTTTGGAATCTTGTTAAACTGAATCCAAAGGTTAATATGCCTTATCAAGGCGACTTGAGAGGAGATAAGGTTGAGCTAAAACTATGGACCAAAATTGGGTCAAAAATGAAACTTCTCAGAACTGGATTTTTCCTTCATCAATAGATGCGCCTTCCCTTGGGCGATTTTTTCAAGTCACTTTTTCTCCTGGATTAATGAGCGGTGGCCAAAGTTTCTAAGTCTGTTTTTCTCCCAGATTGGTGAGGAGAGGCCTCAAAATGTCAAGCCCAAGCTTTTGAAAATGGCTTCTAGAAATTGACAGTTGTAACACTAAAACCACTAGAAGAAAGGCAGAGTACATAAACAAACTGGGCGTGGAGCTCGTTTAACCACGGTGATTATCTATCACCTCCCAACCATAGACAATACAACACTATTATCTCCCTCGTCATCAAACCTATCAATAGAGAACGATATACATCAAAATGGATGTCGACTGGGCCTAAATTCTACTCCCAATGGCCTTTAGATGCCATTCTCCATACACCCTTGTAGGTCTATTGTGGACCACAATAGTGTCAGTGGCCAAGGCTGACTCCTATCTCCGATGGGCTTAAAATGCCTTCAATTATACACACTCAGTGTTCGATGGTGGACCACCAAGGTGTTGGTGGGCGCCCACCAACACTGTGGTGGTCCACCACCGACCACTAAGGGTGTATAATTAACGGCATTTGAACGTCGTCGCCCATACAAGTCAGGCTTGGTCATTAACAAACATCATTCCTTTAGAGTTCTAAACATCTTCATAGTCATCTTCGTTTGCAAGATTTGAGGAACTAAATGATCCCTAACTGAGTTTACCAAGATTCTTCTTGCTCTAGCATCACTCTTCCTCCAATGAGACTTGTCTTCTTCAACGTCTTGCTCTAGAACCTTCTCATTGACAAGTTTTAAAAGATCATTTTCTCCCAAGATGAGAACTCTAGACTTCCAAGAGATAAAGTTTGTGGCTCCATCAAGATGATCTTCAACCTTCATTCCAATCATCTTGCCTCCAGATTTGAACTAGAAACCCTAGTAGGAGCTAGGTCAAAAATGAAATTTGGAATCTTGCGAAACTGAATCCAAAGGTTAATGTGCCTTATCAAGGTGAGTTGAGAGGAGATAATATTGAGCCAAAACTTTGGACAAAAATTGGGTCAAAAATGAAACCTCTCCGAACTGAATTTTTCCTTCATCAATAGATATGCCTTCCCTTGGGAAAAATTTTCATGTCACTTTTTCTCCTAGATTGGTGAGAGGAGGCCTCAGAATTTCAAGCCCTAGCTCTCGACAATGTCGTTAATAACTACTTTGATACAATGTTAGAAATTGGCAGTTCTAAAACCATGATTCCTAGAAGAATGACGGAGCACATAAACAAATTGGGTGTGGAGCTCGTTTAACCACGATCATGATCTATCACCTCCCAACCATAGACAATACAACACTATTTTCTCCCATAGCTTAGGCCTTTCGATAGAGAATGATGTACATCAAAATGGAATCTAAAGGTTAATGTGCCTTATCAAGGTGAGTTGAGACGAGATAAGATCGAGCCAAAACTATGGACCGAAATTGGGTCAAAAATTAAACTTCTCAAAACTCGATTTTTCCTTCATCAATAGATGCGCCTTCCCTTGGGCGAAGTTTCTAACTCACTTTTTCTCCTATATTGGTGAGGGGAGGCCTTAGAATGTGAAGCCCTAGTTTTCCACAATGGCTTCTAGAACTGCTTTGGTACGATGTTAAAAATTGGCAGTTGTAAAACCAAGACCACTAGAAGAAAGACAGAGCACATAAACAAACTGGGTGTGGAGCTCGTTTAACCATGATTATGATCTATCACCTCCCAACCATAGACCCCCGAGCTCACACCTTTCAATACAGAACGATGTACATCCAAATGGATATTGACCGAGCCTAAATTCTACTCCCCGTGGCCTTTAAATGCCATTCATCAGACACCCTTGTATGTCGATTGTGGGCAATAATAGTGTCAGTGGCCAAGCTTGACTTCTATCCCCGACAGCCTTAAAATGTCTTCCATTAAACACCCTCAGTGGTCGGTGGTGGACCACCAAGGTGTTAGTGGGCGCCCACTAACACTGTGGTGGTCCACCACCGACCACTAAGGGTTTATAATGAACGGCATTTGAACGTCATCGACTATACAAGTCAGCCCTGGCCATTAACAATCACCATTCCTTTACGGTTTTGAACATCTTCCTTGTCGTCTTCTTTTGTGAGATTTGAGGAACCAAATGATCCCTGACTTAGTCTACCAAGATTCTTCTTGCTCTTGCATCACTCTTCCTCCAATGACACTTGTCTTCTTCAGCGTCTAGTTCTGGAACCTTCCCATTGATAAGCTTTAAGAGATCATTTTCTTACAAGATGAGAACTCTAGACTTCCAAGAGATGAAGTTTGTGGCTCCATCAAGATTATCTTCAACCATCATGCAGATTTCACTTAGAAACCCTAGAAGGAGCTAGGTCAAAATTTAAGTTTGGAATCTTGTGAAACTGAATCCAAAGGTTAATGTGCCTTATCAAAGCGAGTTGAGAGGAGATAACATCAAGCTAAAACTATTGACCAAAATTGGGTAAAAAATGAAGCTTCTCAAAACTGAATTTTTCCTTCATTAATAGATGCGCCTTCCCTTGGCCGAAGTTTCCAAGTCATTTTTTCTCCTGGATCGGTGAGGGGATGCCTCAGAATGTCAAGCCAAAGCTTTGGAGAATGGCTTCTAGAACTGCTTTGATACCATGTTAGAAATTGGTAGCTGTAAAACCAAGATCAGTAGAAAAAGGCAGAGCACATAAACATACAGGGTGTGGAGCTCGTTTAACCACGGTGATGTTCTATCACCTCCCAACCATAGACAATACAACACTATTGTCTCCCCTGAGCTCACACATTTCAATAGAGAACAATTTACATCCAAATGGATGTTGACCGAGCCTAAATTCTACTCCCAATGGCCTTTAAATGCCATTCGTCAGACACCCTTGTATGTCGATTATGGGCAAGAATAGTGTCAGTGGCCAAGCTTGACTTCTATCCTCGACAGCCTTAAAATGCCTTCCATTATACATCCTCAGTGGTCGGTGGTGGACCACCAAGGTGTTAGTGGGCGCCCACTAACACTGTGGTGGTCCTCCACCGACCACTAAGGGTGTATAATGAACGGAATTTGAACGTCATCAACTATACAAGTCATCCTTGGCCATTAACAATCACCATTCCTTTACGGTTTTGAACATATTCCTTGTCGTCTTCTTTTGTGAGATTTGAGGAACCAAATGATCCCTGACTCAGTCTACCAAGATTCTTCTTGCTCTTGCATCACTCTTCCTCCAATGACACTTGTCTTCTTCAACGTCTAGTTCTTGAGCCTTCTCATTGACAAGCTTTAAGAGATCATTTTCTTACAAGATGAGAACTCTAGATTTCCAAAAGATGAAGTTTGTGGCTCCATCAACATTATCTTCAACCATCATGCAGATTTCACTTAGAAACCCTAGAAGGAGCTAGGTCAAAATTTAAGTTTGGAATCTTGTGAAACTGAATCCAAAGGTTAATGTGCCTTATTAAAGCGAGTTGAGAGGAGATAACATCAAGCCAAAACTATTGACCAAAATTGGGTAAAAAATGAAGCTTGTCAAAACTGGATTTTTCCTTCATTAATAGATGCGCCTTCCCTTGGCCGAAGTTTCCAAGTCATTTTTTCTCCTGTATCGGTGAGGGGATGCCTCAGAATGTCAAGCCAAAGCTTTGGACAATGGCTTCTAGAACTACGTTGATACCATGTTAGAAATTGGTAGTGTAAAACCAAGATCACTAGAAGAAAGGCAGAGCACATAAACATATAGGGTGTGGAGCTCGTTTAACGACTGTGATGTTCTATCACCTCCCAACCATAGACAATACAACACTATTGTCTTCTCCGAGCTGAAACCTTTCAATAGAGAACGATGTACATCCAAATGGACGTTGAACGAACCTAAATTCTACTCTCGCTGGCCTTTAAATGCCATTCGTCATACACCCTTGTAGTTCGATTGTGCGCCACAACATGACTGTCAGTGGCCAAGCTTGACTTCTATTCCAAATGGCCTTAAAATGCATTCCGTCATACAACCTCAGTGATCAGTGGTTGACCACCAAGGTGTTACTGGACGCCCACTAACACTGTGGTGGTCCGCACCGACCACTAATGGTGTATAATGAACGGCATTTGAACGTCGTCGCCCATACAAGTCAGGCTTGACCATTAACAACCACCATTCCTTTAGGGATTTAAAATCTTTCTAGTCGTCTTCTTTTGCGAGATTTGAGGAACCAAATGATCGCTGACCGAGTCAACAAAGATTCTTCTTGCTCTGCAATCACTCTTCCTCCAATGAGACTTGTCTTCTTCAGCATCTGGTTATGGAACCTTCTCATTGACAAGCTTTAAGAGATCATTTTCTTCCAAGATCAGAACTCTAGAGTTCCAAGAGATGAAGTTTGTGGCTCCATCAAGATGATCTTCAACCTTCATTCCAATCATCTTGCGTGCATATTTGAACTAGAAACCCTAGTAGAAGCGAGATCAAAAATGAATTTTGAAATATTGTGAAATTGAATCCAAAGGTTAACGTGCCTTATCAAGGCAAGTTGAGAGGAGATAATATCGAGCCAAAACTTTAAACCGAAATTGGGCCAAAAATGAAATTTCTCAGAACTGTATTTCTCCTTCAATAATAGATGTGTCTTACCTTGGGCGAAGTTTCTAGGTCACTTTTTCTCTTGGATCGGTGAAGGGAGACCTCAAAATGTCAAGCCCTAGCTTTCAACAATGGAATTTAGAACAGCTTTGATACAATGTTAGAAATTGGCAGTTGTAAAACCAAGATCACTAGAAGAAAGAAGAAGCAAATAAACAAACTCAGTGTGGAGCTCGTTTAACCACGGTGATGATCTATCACCTCCCAACCATAGACAATACAACTTTATTGTCTCCCCCGAGCTCAGACCTTTCAATAGAGAACGATGTACATCCAAATGGATTTTTACTGAGCCAAAATAATACTCCCACTGCAGCTCGTTTAACCACGGCGATGATCTATCACCTCCCAACCATAAACAATACAACACTATTGTCTCCCCCGAGCTCAGACCTTTCAATAGAGAACGATGTATATCCAAATGGATTTTTACTGAACCTAAATTCTACTCCCACTGGCCTTTAAATGCCATTCATCATACACCCTTGTAGGTCGATTGTGGGCCATAATAATGTCAGTGGCCAAGCCTGACTTCTATCCCAGATGGCCTTCAGATGCATTCCGTCATACACCCTCGGTGGTCGGTGGCGGACCACCAATGTGTTTGTGGGCGCCCACTAACACTGTGGTTTTCCACCACCGACCACTAGGGGTGTATAATGAACGGCATTTGAACGTCTTCGCCCATATAATTCAGGCTTGACCATTAACAATCATCATTCCTTTAGGGTTTTGAACATCTTCCTAGTCGTCTTCGTTTGCAAGATTTGAGGAACCGAATGATCCCTAACTGAGTTTATCAAGATTCTTCTTGCTCTAGCATCATTCTTCCTCCAATGAGACTTGTCTTCTTCAACGTCTTGCTCTGGAACCTTCTCATTGACAAGCTTTAAGTGATCATTTTCTCCCAAGATGAGAACTCTAGAATTCCAAGAGATAAAGTTTGTGCCTCCATCAAGATGATCTTCAACCTTCATTCCAATCATCTTGCCTCCAGATTTGAACTAGAAGCCCTAGTAGGAGCTAGGTCAAAAATGAAATTTGGAATCTTGTGAAACTGAATCCAAAGGTTAATGTGCCTTATCAAGGCGAGTTGAGAGGAGATAAGATCGAGCCAAAACTTTAGACAAAAATTGGGTCAAAAATGAAACTTTTCGGAACTGAATTTTTCCTTCATCAATAGATGCGCCTTCCCTTGGGAAAAATTTCCATGTCACTTTTTCTCCTGGATTGGTGATGGGAGGCCTCAGAATTTCAAGCCCTAGCTTTCGACGATGTCGTCTATAACTACTTTGATACTATGTTAGAAATTGGCAGTTCTAAAACCATGATACCTAGAAGAATGACGGAGCACATAAACAAATTGGGTGTAGAGCTCGTTTAACCACTATGATGATCTATCACCTCCCAACCATAGACAATACAACACTATTGTCTCCCGTAGCTCAGGCCTTTCGATAGAGAATGATGTACATCAAAATGGAATCTAAAAGTTAATGTGCCTTATCAAGGCGAGTTGAGAGGAGATAAGATCGAGCCAAAAATATGGACCGAAATTGGGTAAAAAATGAAACTTCTCAGAACTCGATTTTTCCTTCATCAATAGATGCGCCTTCTCTTGGGCGAAGTTTCCAACTCACTTTTTCTCCTATATTGGTGAGGGTAGGCCTTAGAATGTGAAGCCTTAGCTTTCGACAATGGCTTCTAGAACTGCTTTGGTACGATGTTAAAAATTGGCAGTTGTAAAACCAAGACCACTAGAAGAAAGACAGAGCACATAAACAAACTGAGTGTAGAGCTCGTTTAACCACGATGATGATTTATCACCTCCCAACCATAGACAATACAACACTATTGTCTCCCCCGAGCTCACACCTTTCAATAGAGAACGATGTACATCCAAATGGATATTGACCGAGCCTAAATTCTACTCCCAGCGGCGTTTAAATGCCATTCGTTAGACACCCTTGTATGTCGATTGTGGGCAACAATAGTGTCAGTGGCCAAGCTTGACTTCTATCCCCGACAGCCTTAAAATGCCTTCCATTATACACCTTCAGTAGTCGGTGCTGGACCACCAAGGTGTTAGTGGGCGCCCACTAACACCTTGGTGGTCCACCACCGACCACTTAGGGTGTATCATGAATGGCATTTGAACGTCATCGACTATACAAGTCAGCCTTGGCCATTAACAATCATCATTCCTTGTCGTCTTCTTTTGTGAGATTTGAATAACCAAATGATCCTCGACTTAGTCTACCAATATTCTTCTTGCTCTTGCATCACTCTTCCTCCAATGACACTTGTCTTCTTCAGCGTCTAGTTCTGGAACCTTCTCGTTGACAAGCTTTAAGAGATCATTTTCTTACAAGATGAGAACTCTAGACTTCCAAGATATGGAGTTTGTGGCTCCATCAAGATTATCTTCAACCGTCATGCAGATTTTACTTAGAAACCCTAGAAGGAGCTAGGACAAAATTTAAGTTTGGAATCTTGTGAAACTGAATCCAAAGGTTAATGTGCCTTATTAAAGCGAGTTGAGAGGAGGTAACATCAAGCCAAAACTATTGACCGAAATTGGGTAAAAAATGAAGCTTCTCAAAACTGGATTTTTCTTTCATTAATAGATGCGTCTTCTCTTGGCCGAAGTTTCCAAGTCACTTTTTATCCTGGATCGGTGAGGGGATGCCCCAGAATGTCAAGCCAAAGATTTCGACAATGGCTTCTAGAACTGCTTTGATACCATGTTAGAAATTGGTACCTGTAAAACCAAGATCACTAGAAGAAATGCAGAGCACATAAACATACAGGGTGTGGAGTTCGTTTAACCACGGTGATGTTCTATCACCTCCCAACCATAGACAATACAACACTATTGTCTTCTCTGAGCTCAATCCTTCTAATAGAGAACGATGTACATCCAAATGGATGTTGACCGAGCCTAAATTCTACTCTCGCTGGCCTTTAAATGCCATTCGTCATACACCCTTGTAGGTCGATTGTGCGACACAACATGAGTGTCAGTGGCCAAGCCTGACTTCTATCCCAAAAAGCCTTAAAATGCATTCCGTCATACACCCTCAGTGGTCGGTGGTTGACCACCAAGGTGTTACAAGATCCCCCACTAACACTGTGGTGGTCCGCCACCGACCACTAATGGTGTATAATGAACGGCATTTGAACGTCATCGCCCATACAAGTCAGGCTTGACCATTAACAACCACCATTCCTTTAGGGTTTTAAAATCTTTCTAGTCGTCTTCTTTTGCGAGATTTGAGGAACCAAATGATCGCTGACCGAGTCAACCAAGATTCTTCTTGCTCTGCAATCAATCTTCCTCCAATGAGACTTGTCTTCTTCAGCGTCTGGTTCTGGAACCTTCTCATTGACAAGCTTTAAGAGATCATTTTCTTCCAAGATGAGAACTCTAGACTTCCAAGAGATGAAGTTTGTGTCTCCATCAAGATGATCTTCAACCTTCATTCCAATCATCTTGTGTGCATATTTGAACTAGAAACCCTAGTAGGAGCTAGATCAAAAATGAATTTTGAAATCTTGTGAAATTGAATCCAAAGGTTAACGTGCCTTATCAAGGCAAGTTTAGAGGAGATAAGATCGAGCCAAAACCATAAACCGAAATTGGGCCAAAAATGAAATTTCTCAGAACTAGATTTCTCCTTCAATAATAGATGTGCCTTCTCTTGGGCGAAGTTTCCAGGTCACTTTTTCTCCTGGATCATTGAAGGGAGACCTCAAAATGTCAAGCCCTAGCTTTGAACAATGGCATTTAGAACAGCTTTGATACCATGTTAGAAATTGGCAGTTGTAAAACCAAGATCATTACAAGAAAGAGAAAGCACATAAACAAACTCGGTGTGGAGCTCGTTTAATCACGGTGATGATATATCACCTCCCAACCATAGACAATACAACAATATTGTCTCCCCCGAGCTCAGACCTTTCAATAAAGAACGATGTATATCCAAATGGAATTTTGCTGAACCTAAATTCTACTCCCACTAGCCTTTAAATGCCATTCATCATACACCCTTGTAGGTCGATTGTGGGCCATAATAGTGTCTGTGGCCAAGCATGACTTCTATCCCAGACGGCCTTCAAATGCATTCCGTCATACACCCTCAGTGGTCGGTGGCGGACCACCAAGGTGTTAGTGGGCGCCCACTAACACTGTGGTTTTCCACCACTGACCACTAGGGGTGTATAATGAACGGCATTTGAATATCGTCGCCCATACAAGTCAGGCTTGACCATTAACAATCATCATTCCCTTAGGGTTTTGAACATCTTCCTAGTCGTCTTCTTTTGCGAGATTTGAGGAACCAAATGATCCCTAACTGAGTCTACCAAGATTCTTCTTGCTCTGGCAT
>LPNX010360481.1:50494-62459 GCA_001517045.1 Pseudotsuga menziesii | reverse complement strand
AACTTGCACATGGTGGGACTCATGGACTAGGCAAATAAGACAAAACAAATGAAATAATGTCTAAGTGGGTAAATACTATGGGTTGATTATTCTAACAGATACTTTGCTTTGATATGCATTGTTTCCTTAAGGAGTTTTTTTACTCTTGATGGCCTTTAGGCTTTCTGAAATCATGGCATGGGATCATTTATATATAGTAAATTGTTTACCTTGCTTCCTCTCCATGGGTCCTTCGCCATCACTCCCTTGGAAATTTTAAATGTGAAATGGATGGAGCCTCGAAATAGTATTCCAGACCTCTTAATTCTGAGTTATTTACAAGGGGTTAAGTAGGACTTCAATGAAAGCATGGCCAATTAGGAACACTTCCTACTAGAAGACATTCTATTGGTTAAACGTAGAGTCTCTTGCCCAAGATTTTAGTTAATTAAGAACCTTGATGTTTCCATTGCAACCAAAAGTTTGCCTCTTTATTCAAAACCAAAATAACTAGCAACCAAGCTTTAAACCAAAAGAAAACAGCATCGAAGCATTAAACCAAAAACGAAAACAGCATCCATTTATTTATGTACAAAACGAAAAAGAAAATTGTGTGCCCATCCTTAAAAATTCTTCAATCTAACGAGTGAAAGGGCTAGGCTGTAGTGTAGATCAAAACATATCCATGGTCTAATTGTGCTATTTTTGAAATCGAAACCATGTCTATTGGTCTACAGTCATCCTTATCAGCCTGAGGAAGTTGAAGGAGCTCAGACTGAGCGTCAATCCTAGAACTGGCCTTTCCTAAGGTATGATGTCTTAACTCAAGATCTGTTAGATAATTTCCCAGGAAAGAATCAGCAGATTCAATTCCTTCCCCCAGCTTAGTGATGGTATGTTTCACGTAAGGTTTTCTCAAAATTTTAATCTGGTTTGGGGTACCCTTATGAGGTAACCATAAATGAGACCAGTCCGAAGCAAAATAACCCTTTAACCTGGCAGACCAATCTCGGTTCAGAATAAGCCCATATCCATCCGATATGTCCGCCACCATAATGTCAATAAATTGACAAATCTTGTTATTTGCAGATAAGCGTATGAGAACATTCTTAATTTCTCCCACTACTTTGACACTTGTTCTGTCCAGTTGCACTACTTCCCAGGCTATAGGCTTTGGCTGCCCATTAATCTTTTTGCAGACTTCGAATGGCATAACATTTACTGATGATCCAGAATGTACCAAGCAATTATGCACGTTATGATTCAGTATTTCTAGAGTCAAAAGAAAAGGTGGGGTTTTATCTTTTTCTTCCCAACTTGGTTCGATGTCTTCTTCCCCCGGTTGGTTTTTAGGCTCCTCAATTTTTTCAGTGTTTTCTTTGTTAACATCTACTTGTCCTTCCATAAGCTTCGCCTGTTTGTCGGTTTGCTCTGTTTCCTGGTTGACAAAAGTGACTTCGGGTGTTTCATCTTTAACATTGTCATTTATCTGTCTCTTGACATTCTTTTGCAACTTCTTAGTCTTTGAAATTGTTGCATGGTCTTTAATTATCAGATCCATGTCTTTCGTTGCTGTTGGTATTTTTTCGGGTTTACGAATGCTTCCTTCTGTATTGAAAAGAGAGACACCGTCCCATAAGAACATGGTATCCTCTTCTTGTTTCTCTATGGTCTTGTTATTCTTTTATTTTCCCTTGCTATCTATTGTCAATTTAGAATCCAAGAGTTGGTTCATTACCAATGCCATCGAATTTAACCATTGAGGACAATTCTTTTCAGAATGAGTTTGTTGGTGAAAAGTGCAGAAATTGTCCCCTCCTACCTCTGTTATATTCATTGATGATTAATTAGGAGGAGGAATTTTCAATTGGTTGTTATCCTCCCTTTTTTGGTAGTAGGGTTTATAAGTTTTCTGAACTTCCCTTTCTTTCTCCAGATCTATTATTCGGTTGGAGAGTTTTTGAATCATTTTTAGCATTCCCTCAAAATCATGTCATTGCTCCTCTTTTGGCTTAGACAGCAATAAGGCTCTTCTCCCGGCAGTTTTTTTCTCAGGTAGCTCGGGATAATCTTCTATAATTTCCCTTTCAGCCTCTACCCTTTCTGCCTCTTCATAAGTCTCTGCCAATGTAGGTCTGGCCTTCATTTTGGAAAACATGGCCAGCTCAGGTCCCAGGGCTAAGGTATAATATTCAATTAAGACCTTGTCTGAGGGTCTGTCAGTTTCAGAAATTTTATTTAGGTATGTTGAAAATCTTTGAGTGAAATAATGTACCTTCTCATTCCTTTCTTTTTTTTAAAAACCAAGACCTTTCATTAGGGAGGCATGTGTCTTTTGGGCTGCGTATTTACTTCTGAAAATCCTTTCAAAGGTGTCCCAATCGGGAATAGAGTTTGCAGGCAAACTGAAATACCAGGATGCTGCTACTCCTTTAAGGGTATGCGGGAACAATCTACAGACAACATCCTCGTACTCCCCAGCCCTTAACCCTTCTATTGCTAAATAGAAGCTTTGCAAGTGGTCATCCACAACAATCTTTTCATCGGGATCAAACTTAGGCAGCAACTTCTCAAAAGCTTGAGGTAGGTTATGCAATGGAGGTGTTAGGTTCAAAGGTGATCTAGCTTTCCAAGCCGGTGGTGGGTTGGGCTGATTTACATTTATACCAGCCATGAGAAAGGGTGGAAGAACAGGAAACTGAGTAAGGAGCAACGTAAGGTTAAGACTGGGCTTACTTGCTTTGAAGGTGGAACCAAAACCTGTAAGTCTACTTCTACAAGCTCTTCCGAACTCTAAGTACTTGGGTCAGGACAAAATTTTCCAAAATATTGTTGGTGGGGTAATCTTGGGAAAATAGGTTTCCTTGGCCAGCCATGCACTAGCGGCCCTCCTTCTAGCGCCAGAAATTGTTGAGGCCTGGAAATTCGCAGGCAACAACAACGAGGGATTCTCCCCAGTCAATGTTCCCAACTAGCCCATGACTGTTTGGTGTAGGGAATCCATCCGATTTGTGGTCTGATTACCGTAGGTCAAGTAACAAAACTAAAAGGGTTTACCAGTTGCGGCCCGGTCCACCGTATATATTTTTGTATTTTTGACTTAAAATATGCTATGCATGTGCCTAATTAACATGCAGGGTGATAAAGGATGCAAGGAGTAGTCACAAAGTGATGCGCAGGTTCTTACCTTTCGTCTTAGAACTCACAAGCATCTAAATCACATACACAGAAATAAAGTAAATCTAACTATCTATCTATCCTCGGGGAGCTGAAATGTAACTTATCAATGAGTAATGTATATTGTACATGCATTATAAAGAGAAATTACAGATAGCTGATATTCCTGCCCACAACACATGAACGATTAAAGATATTTAGAAAATCAGATAGCCAGTTGCTTATGAACAGCATTCATTACTCATGGTGGTAGTTTCACAGAATAAACCAGAAATCATTCAAACAAGAACATAGGCCCTAAGAGTTAGAACGATCTCACAGTTAATGGAAAAAATCTGGAAAGACGAAATAGTTCATCTTCCACCAATCCATAGCAAAACATTTGAATGTCCCACCAAACTTTCTCCGACAGGAAAACAATAATTCTTTATTGCAAAAAAAAAGCAGTTCTTCTTACAATATCTCTTTTCTTGTCTTACTGGGAAAAAGCCCCTCGTTCTTCTAAGTCCTTTATATTTATACAAAAAGAATGAGACTGTTGGGCTACCTACGAGTAACTCTTGGGCTTCCCCAACTTTTCGCCTTCCAAGACTTTGCTTTCACTAAGTGCTTACAAAATTACAACATATTACAAAAAATGAACCAATATTCATGAGGATCATTTAGGAATTTCTTCCAAGCTAAAGCCTCTGAGGCGAGGCCTTCAAACTTAGAAGGTTCCAAAAAATGAATATTAATCTCGAACTTTGCAGCCTGGTTCTTGATGGCTTCAATTCAGGCTGTACTCAAATGAAGCTGATCTTCTAATAGCTGCACACTGACTGCGGAATGATCTACCTCATTCCTTAAGGTCTAGTCATCGAGAACTTTAATGTGCTGTATTTTGATTTCCTCTTCTTGGTACCTTTTCTGCAAAATTTCCACAAACAAGTTGTCGTCCAGAAAAGCATCCAATCTCTGCTCAGCTTCTACTTGGCACCGGTTATAGGTAATCAGGAGCCTTCCAAAAAATTCTGTACATGCCCCTTTCATCTTTCTAACAGCGTTTTTGAATTCCTCGGCCGTGTTAATAGCAAACTCCAGTAAGTCGTGATCATGCTTAAGGGTCTGTCGATCTTTTGAGGGCAGCTCTGCAGGAACTTCTTCATTGTCCTCTAGCCTTGCTATCCTTATTGTCAGGACTTCCAGGATGTCCTGAGATCTATCAACAAAATATGAGGAGGTCTCCAAAATCTCCTCCAACCGACCATCTATTTGCAAAACCTTGCATCTCTCATCTTCTATGGTCGTCTGCAATCGCAACATCTTGGCCTTCTGTGCCAGCACATGATCTTTGAAAGGCTGGAGATCAACTTGTTGTTCAGTGGCTTCCTTCAAAGCTGCTGTCAAAGAGGTAATCTGCTCTTGAAGCTTTGTCTCGTGTTCTCGAGATTGCCTCTCATTCGCCTCCAAGGTGGTCTTTTGCAGCTCTAGATCTTCTATCTTTCCTTGCGGCTGCTCCTTTTCTGCCTTCAGTTCTTGATATTCTTGTTGTATTCTCTCGAGACACTCCTGGGTGGTTTCCATAGATCTTCTTTCTGCTTGGAGAACCTGCAATTCAGCCTTTGAATACTTTATCTCTTTTTGCACGTCTTCAAATTTTCTCTTCAACTTGTTATTTTCTTCTCTTTCCTTTCTTAATGTGTCTTTCAGTTGAGAAGAAGACTTCTTAGTTTGCTCCAAATCTGTCATTATCTTGTCTACATTGTCCTCCGAAGCATGGATCAATGCATCACCTGCTCTAATAGTGAATCTGGGATCTTGGTCTGTTCCGTATACAATGGTCATATCAGTTATCATCTTCCCAGACAGACCCCCTGTTTCAACCTTCTTTTCAGTTCTTTTCACTATCCTTTTTCTTTCCTTGTCATAGAAGATAGTATTAAAATCAGGGACTTCTTCCCCTATCTTCTGTTCAAAGGGAACCATTCTAAGTGTGGGGACCATAGACTATCCAGGTGTGCTAACAGCTGGTACTTCTGGGTCCTGAACATCCTGGTTCTCCACGTCCTGGGTCTGAATGTCAGCTATGTCAGAGGTTGACTGTTCTATCGTTGTCTGGGTCAGCCTCATCCTCTCTGCCTCCTGTTTCTGAAGCTCCTCATCTAGCTTCCTTTTTCTTTCTTCTTCTTCAATTATGGCATCTTCTTCTGCTTTTCTGGCTGCCTCTTGTACAACTCTTCTTTTCTCTTCTTCTTCTCCCTTCAGCCATCCCTCAGCTTCTTAGGCCAACCTTTGGGCTTCTTCCTTTCTTTTCCTGGTTTCCTCATCGGCCTTTGCTTGTTCATCCTGCCCCTTTCCTCCTTTGGTGGTGATCTTCTTTTTGAACCTTTTCCTCAAGGCTGTTATGTTCAATGCACTGTGGAAGATGGAATCTTCCCTATCCCAATGGTGGGTGTATTCAAAGTGGACATTGGCCTCTTTGCAGTGCTCAGCAACCTTGTTGTGGGAGTCATTTCTGTGGAAGGGCATTTCACCAAAATGAAACTTTTCCAATTCTTCCACAAATTCATCTGCCTTCTTCACTCTGGTAAACTTATAACTCCCCAACCTGAAAGGCAGAGGAGGATATGCAGCCTTCTTGTGTTCAAATAAAAATCTTCCTATGCCATCCAGGAAGACTTGCCTAACTGCCTCTTTATGAACTATATAGTCAGTGGCATATTTGGGCAGCAGGGAGGGTGCTCTAGAGCCTCCAAACATTCTGAAATAGAGCCCTTCCTCAGTCAGGTAATAATCATCATATTCCTCGATCACCTGCAGTGCCTCCTCAGACTTGCAGTCACACTCTTTCAGGAAAATAAGAGTATACAATGGCATGATAAAATGTTCACAGACCTCTCTGTAGTGACTGTGGTACTTATGAGCCCACAGTGGTTTGTGTGCAGAGTAGACAGGTGTCCTTTCTTGGTCCCAGATGCATCTTAGGCAGGTGAAAGGTTGATTGCACAGTATGCAATCAATGAGTATGGCGCTCATGTAAAATTCTAACCTCTTTTGGGACACTCCTCCCAAAGCTGAGGCCACACAGGATGAAAGACTATTCGACACTATGTTGGCCCAGTTGAAAATGGTCCCCTGTGTCACGACATAAAAAATAATCTGCATCCACTCCAATTTGAAGCTTTTTCCATGAGCTCTTCCAAAAATTCTATTGAGCATTAAGGCAATGAACCTGTAAGGGGTCCTTAAGCTCGCAGTATCATATTCTCCCGTTGGCCTGGTTCTAAAGTTTCTTCCAGGCAAGAGCATCCTCTTGAGGGTCTCAACGAGGTCCATTCTGATGTTGCTTAGCCAATCTTCAGTTAAAAATATTTGTGCTTCTGGAAGGTGGTAGGCCAGGGCTACATATCCTAGGCTATAGGCAGCATAGCCTTGTTTGTCAACATTCTCAAGGATCATGGTGGTTACATCTGCCCTAGGCAGAATCCACCCAATTACTTCAGAGCATGGAAAGAGCTCTGGTCTCGTAGCAATCTTCATCAATGAAGACCTTTCTATATTGGCATATATGCCCTCTTCCTCAAAGCCTATATCGGGTACCTCTCGGTGCGTGATCAACCTGTAGATGTCTCCCCACTAATACTCAGGCTCGACACCAGTTATACATTTGGTATCTTCATAAATGTATTCATTCTTGGTAATGACTTCTACATCGGGATCCTCTTTGACCACAGGGGCCTTCTTCTTTTGGCTCTTTGACATTTTAAGTTCGGAATCTTCCTGTCACGTATAAAATTGTAACGGTTAGGCTATTTCCGGATAATTTGCAGAGATTGAAATAACAATGTAAAAAATGTTTTACCTCATTTGTGTATATCATGACGGCAATTAATTAAATGAAGCAAATATGTGCATGCAAATACTCCTGTCTAATCCTAAAAATGGCTTAATCAACAAAACTTGAGTGGAAAACAAAATGTACGCTGTAATGAAAAAACCTCGGGCTCTCTATGGGCGCCATGACTACTGTGCTACATAGAACAACAAGGGCACCTATTCAAGTTACTCGATGGTGCACCTCAACAAAAAACACTACCTACGTGCCATCTACGGTCCGTCTAACGCTGTGCGGTGCTATTCTCCTCCAGACCGGGTCACTTCGAAACAGCGTGGTAAAGCTCAGCCTTGGTTTGAGGATGCGGGCAACCTAAGTGGGGGAAACCATTCCAACATTTCATAGGGAGGCCATGAGAAATCTTCCCCGCATGGCTCATCAAAAACCGGGGCAGATTGGTGCAGACAGCGTAACGGTCGTCTGCACCAATTTCCCCAACCAATAAGTGCAAGGTCGAAAATCATAATGGCCGTGGAGGAAAACTACCCCGTGGGCCACAAAACTCCCCCACTGACAGTTACGCTACACGCCCCCAGCATATATACATGTAAATGACGGGGACCAAGGAAAAACAGTCGTGAAAACCTAACCGTGGAACAATAATCAAAACGCTCATTCAAACGGAACGGGATAATGCGTACAAGAGCCTACCTGGCACTGTTGCGCAACTGGCGGGAGGAGGACTGCTAGGATTCCATAGTTGAGCCACCTGGGAACAAGGGTACACCAACAGCGAGGGTCCTAGCGAGCTCGAACGAAATGACAGCACATGAAAATGACAGTGCACGATAGTACAAAATAGCAATAGGATAATCACCCTACTCGACACAATATATATATGTGGTCAACCTTAAGCAGCGGGAGAAACATCGAACGACTAAAACACTAGAATTGGAGGTCACAAGAACATCTCCTCCCGCAACGTCGGGTGGTGAAACAACTAGGAGAACTGCTGAGACACCCGGAAGAATCCAATAACGCATCAGAGATCTCAAGACTAAATGTCGGAGCGGTAGAAGGATAAGGAGCCGCAACGGTGAAAACGTAAAGGACATCACATTCCGCAATAGGTAAACTCTAAATCGAAGGAAAAATCAACTTAATGACCGGAAATATAGTGCTTGTTGCAGCCGCAACGGCGGAAGCCGAAAACTTAAGGATTAACGAAACAACAAAGCGGGGTTGAAAAGCTAATACATTTGTCGGGGAACTTCATAGTCCGTCGTCCGCAACTGTGGAGAATGTAGGAACAAAATGTTCTGACGTAAATCCAAAAGTCAGCTGATTGAGACAAAATGCATCGGAGAAAATTTATCGAGGCTAGTTGCTTATTAATTCTCCGCAACGGCGGGAGCACAAGTAAATAAACTTCTGAATCAAACACTCAAAACGTATTCAAAGGCAATGGTAAACTTAAACAAGTAGTGGATCATTTCTGGCATTAGGAAAAGTCTTTGTGAAGAATCATTAAACCAAATCAAACAAAATAAACCAGTTTAAGCAAAAGGAGGGTCCCGAAATTTTTTGAATTTTGGGAAAATGTTGCAGCTGCAACACAGTCTGAGAACTTCTAGTCACACTCCTCCTTCGAATATAAAACCCCAGTAAAGAGATAAAACTAGTACTAAAATGATATTTCAATGATTTTTTTCTTCCTATACTCCATCACCATTACATCGAAATTACTAGTTTATATAACCCCACTTGTCTTTCACTTCATTTTCTAATAATTGCTATAATCAATACCATAGGATTCCTATTCCTATTTAAGTGCATCGAATCTCTTCAAAAAGACACCTGTCACAAACATTACTATCGGATAAAAACTGTCAATAAAATGACTAGCCTGTATTATCTCCTGATTCATAGGGAGTGACATATTCATGACCATTTTGAACCTCCAATCTTTCCAGAAGCATCAACGTATGCCAACTGTGATCAGAAACATCTTGTGTTTTCTGAGGATAGCGATACCATGTACACCTGTACAAATGAAAATAAAAATCTTATTAAAACCATGTTAACAGAAATAACAATAAAACAAACAAATTATATGCATGCCTGCAAAATCGTAGATTTTGCAGGTATGCTCTTAAAAACTTTTATTACCTGTCAAAAGAGAGATAACCATATAATCAAAATAGAAACAACATCAGGTTGTATTTTGTAGATTGATTACTCTTCTGGCTTCAGAAAGTTTAGCTTTGAGCCTGATGATTATTAGCTTCTGTCTATCTACTTGCTCAAGCAAGTGCTAGTTTGTGTCTATCATTGATTTTTTGGCTTTCTTGTATCGATTCTTCTTCAAGTTCATGTCCTTCCATCTATTAACCCAATTTAGAAATTCTTCCTTGAATGTTTTATGTTCTTCACCTTTTAAGGCTGCGTTTGCTTGACATTCTTTTAATTCATTTTTCAATTCTGCGATTTTGGTTTCGTATACTCTATCAAGTACCTGTTGGAGGATTTCTTCTTCCTTTCACGACATGAATCATCTGACTGAGTGTTAAGTCAGTAATTTGTTTCTTCAATTTTTGTTTGATTGGCATGTTATTCCAAGTTACTCATTTGCTTTAGTTTGGTTTTTTGCTTCTTTTTAAGGAATTTTTGGTTGTTATGTGAAATTTTGAACTTAGCCTTTATATTTTTACTTTATTTTTTGATCATTTACATTATTGAGGGGTTTTTTAAGGTCATCATGTTGAATAGTGGACTCACAAATCATATTCTGAGTATAGTCATCATTCAAATAGCATTTAAATTTTATACAAAATGGAAAAAAGTTGTAAAACAGCGCCAAAAGAGAGTTAAATTTATTCTTGTAGCGCAAGTGTGAAAAAATAACAAAGGAGCGCTACAAGAATATCGCGACTATTAGTTTCTCCGATTTTTTTTAGCCAAATTTTTGCATGATTACGAATCGTGGGTAACTAATCGCTTGATTTGAGGGTTTTGCGCTACGTGTGGATTCAGTGAGCATCATGAGGACAGATGGTTTTATGTCATAGAAGGGATCATGGTCATCATTAGCAGAACGCAGGTCATCATGACAGGTAGTGGCTGAAACTGAGCTTGATGTGAAGGTAGTTTTCCCTTGCATGTATTTCGAAGTTGGAAAGCTTAGTGGGGCAACAATAGCTGCTAAAAAACCGGACATTGCCGTTGTAGAACAGAGGTGAGGTTTTTTTTGGTTTCACAGGAAATTAGGACTTCCTGATTCCGCCACCTGCAATCAAATTGGGCGCTGAAGGACACTTGTATATTTGAGGTGGACAATCTGACAGCTCAGGTAGCGATTTTAAGCATCTGCAGTTGAACATTAAAGAGGTATTCCGCAATAAGCTCTTAGTTATTGATAATTTGGGGTTTTCTCGAAGAGGTTTGCTCTGTCAAAATTGGTTAAAGGAAACATTTAGTTATGTTTTCTAATGAGATTCTTACCACAAAGATAGTTGTCTAAGACACTCTGGGACATTATGGAGACTGGAAGGTTGAAAAAATAGCAATTTCTAATGAAGTATGACCCTGTCAAAGTTTGAAAGTTCGATGATGTGAAAAGCTGTGCATTTTATGATGTTCAGACTTCATAAATAAGCCTGCTACTTGTGCAAAAAGTAATGAAGGATCCGAACATTTGAGATAGCCTGAAGACCTAGTTTAAATGCATGCTAGAAAGCTGATTAGTTTGTTGTTCAAGTCAAGTTGAAACAGAAAAAATGAACAGAACATGAGGTTGTTCTCCTTGTCATCACAACACGGAGTTCTCTTTATGCAGTCCAAAGAGAGTCTACTATTTGAATGAGCAATGTGCATATTACCTAGTGTCATTAACAGTTTAATGAGGATTTTGGAGCAGCCTATGACCTAAAGCATTTAGACACTATGGTAAATTTCATTTCACCTTAGAAAAACAAGGGAGCAGTCAAAGGAGAGTGAGGAGAGCTGCTTATTGAAACTTAAGAAGCTTGAGAGGCAAAAAAGCAGCTACTAGGTCATCGACTGAACCCTAAAGTCATACAGTTTCCAGTTTTTGAAGACAAATGGGTAAGAGTGGCAAGGTAAATAGGGCTGAGCCTACTGATATAAGTTGGATTGAGAAACTTCCAAGTTGTGTTGAACTTTTCCAACAGGTTGGGTGGTTGAATTTCTTCAAGAGGATCAATGGATACAGTTCTGAGGTTTCCCATCAATTTGCTAAAAGCTGTAAGCAGGATATGATAGTTTTTTATACTTTAAAGTTTAAGCTGGCAGTGGATTTGGTTGCAGAAGCTATAGGAATAGAAAATGAAGGGGAAATGTGGTTTAAAAAACTGCACTTTACCTTTGATGTTCAGGAGTATTTGTTACCTAATGTTATCCCATATTGGAGCAAGTGAATATTGATCCAAAACTTCAGAAGTGAGTGGGTAGAACCCATCAGAATTTTGCAGAGCTATATAACATGTGAGGGCAGATATGCATATGTTTTTAAATACCACTTCAGATTTTTACAGCATATGGTTGGGGTGTCCAAGATGAGTCTTCCCTTTTTCCTGTACAAAAGCCTGCAAAATATGTCTAGTAGGTTTAAGGGGCATGAAGACCATACATCACAATCTATTTTCCACCATGGACTAATCAAATTGATCATTAGTACTGTCTTGCAGAAGGAAGGGAAAACTTGGGATTTCTTTCTCTTCTGGTCTAGCTTTCAAGTTAAACAAGAAGATCAGCAAACTAAAAAGCAGACAAAGGGAAAGTACTAATGAGGAAATTAGGTCAAAGGGTGAAGTCTGAAGTCAAGGGGGAGGATAAACTCGAAGAAGCACCAGAGCCTGTGAAGGAGGACAATGAACCTAAAATGTTTCCGGCTGACACTCAAGGTAAATATTCATTATTTACAGAAAAGGAGGATCAGTCCATGCAACACATAGCCCCTGTTGAAGCCCTCAG
>LPNX010360481.1:20081-50232 GCA_001517045.1 Pseudotsuga menziesii | reverse complement strand
GGAAGACCCTAATATTCCTGATGTTTCCACAGACCTGTTAAATAAAGATGCAGACATTTTTAAGAGGTTTGACATACCTGGGATGCCCAGTTATGAACAAGAGATCATGAAAGAGAGGTCATTTGATTCAGATAAGGAAAACTTGTAGAAAACTAGTAAGCAGTACAAATAGCAGATGAACTACATGCAAGAGATCAATGATGGGCTGATGATGGCAAACAGAAGGCTTAGAGAAGATCTACATGATGTTAATGAACATTTTCAGGAACTGATAGCAGCATCTAAAGAGTCTTTAAAGAGAAAAAGAACCACTGACTTGCAATGCACAGAGTTGAAAAAGACAGTCAAAGACTTACAGCACGAAAATGAAGAGCTCACCAGAAGACTAGCAAGCATGGAAGATGAACAGAGGCGAGCTAGGAAGAAAGCTCAGGAATTGGATGGCATAGCTTTGCTAGCTAAGGCAGCTAAGGACCTATGAGTTAGTTATTGAATTAGTTTTTTGTTATCTCTTTTTGAGAAACATATTAGTTAGTTGTTTATTATTTTTGGAAAATGTCATATTTTGTAATATTGTAAATTTTACTTTATCCCATCGAATTAGTTAAGGGCAGTTAGGGTTTAATCCTTAACTGATTTTGTAAAAAGTAGTATTTAGAGAGGTTAGAAAGACAGAATGAGGGTTTGATTTTGGGAGAACTTCAGGAGGTCTGTCAGACTTATTTGTGAGTTAAGTATCATAGCTCTTATGTGCATTTGATGATAAACTATGAAATATATGACACTTTTTACCTTTAGTAAATGTCTTAGCTTCATTTTGAGTTTGTTTAATTACTGGTCTGATATATTCATTGCTTGTTCATGGTTTCTTTACCTGTGGTGCTTGTCAGCCCTGAATGAATTTTAAGATTATATTTTGAATGCTACTTGTTGATTATGTTATGCATCTTTGTCATTACTTGTTTATGATTTAGTTCTTGTTTATCTCATGAGTGTATTCCCTGTTGCTCACCCAATTCACAACCAAGAAAACATTTCAGAAACCCTAAATCCAATTTACTTTATTGATTTTTTATTTGAGATTGTGTTGGCTTGTTTCTTTAGCCTTGGAAATAATTTCTGGCACAAACACTGAGAAGAATCAAGATTATTCACATCTTGATCCAGTGATGGAATGCTCATAAACGATGGCTCAGGGCCAGAACCACAAGCATCCATACATGATGGGGTTGCTTCAAACTTACCTGGCTAAGTAATGTTTTTGGCCAATGATTTTTCACTATTATTCTCTATGGGAATAGGTTCATCCATATGCATGGTTTCAGGAACCAAAGATGAAACATCATCCTCAAGTTGGACAATAACTGGCCGAGTATTCTGTTGAGTGGTTGCAGGAACAGAGGCTGTAGCTATCGTATTCATGCTTCTAGTGACTCTTCGTGTACGAACGAACACAAAACTTTTTGGCTCAAAAACCCCTTTGTCACAACAAACCTACGCTAACTGTTCAATTTTTCCCATGGATTCATTAACAAGTTTTTTAGGAGTACATAACTCAGAGGGGTTTTCATGATTAACAGCATCAACATCTTCATTTTTTGTCAATTTACCATCCACCTTTGTAAGTGCACTGAAGCATTTGTTAGATAGGGATTGGTCCATGTTTGTCTCAGCATAACAGGGATCGACCTTCATGATTCCATCATTACTAATACAAGTACCTATAGGTGGACTTGCTTCTTGTAGTTTATTATCCCTTAACTCAACCTTATGAATATCATCAACTTCAGATTTTGCTGGAGCTTTACGCTTCCTACGAGTTTTAGGGGGAGGGTTTGGCCAATACTGTGTTGACCCTAGTTTATTTTCAACCAAGAACTCATCCCAAGATTTACAGCTAAGAGACAACTGATGCTGGATTAAAATTTTAATCAAACCGTGGTGGAACAAACTCCTATCAGAATTGCCTATGGTACTTTGCACTGAATGTGCCATTTTCTTCAGACTTTGTAGTAAGTAAAATGGAAGATTGAGCTTACAACCTTTCAATGCTAATAGTAATCGCATATGATAATAATGTAGATGAGAGAATCGGCCATCACAAGATACATACCTGACTAGGATTTCATAAAACGCTCACCATTCTGGTTTTAAAAATTTAACTGAAACCCCAATCTTCAACTTTGCATTGGCAGGTAAGGGTAATAGTAATGACCGACATTTCTTCTTATCAACCTTTCCTCCTTTAAACCAATGTTCTCCAGTTTGAGGAAGCTTCGTAGCTTCTGCGATCTTATCCTCATCAATTATAAACTTAACATCCCCAATCTAAGCTACATTTTCCCTAAAATTCATAGCAAATTGTTTGGTAACCTCTGCGTTATGGCCACTAAAACATCTGAAAAACTAACCCCATCCAATCTTTTTGAATAGTAGAGTGACTTTCTCATCAACTTCAACCAGCTCAGGCCCTGAAATTTCAAATCGGCTGAGAGGAGCCATTGTTTTCTCACTGCAACTCTGGTTATGGGTTGCAACAAATGAAGTTGTGAAAATCGAAGGAATAGGCACCCAAGTAAAAGGCATTATGTGAAATGTCAAATCCTCAATTGATTCATACGTGACAGAAACGAGAACCCCAATTTTGGTCATGTTAACCAAATTTGGAAATGATGAGAACAACAGCCAGTGTTTTTCGCTATGATAAATGGACAGACTAGCCACAACTAACTGAATTCTTCAGAAAACAGTATGTAAAAATTTCAAATTCTAACTAATCCTTCATATCAGAAATCATTCAATTCAGGGATTATAAATTGAAACATTAATAACACCCAGTCTGGAATGATGGAATCGTACAACATCATGAATAGATATGGCTATCAGTCATTTATGGAATTGAATTCCACTGATACGGTTTCATCATTAAACCCACAGCTGTCAATTAAATTGATAGGTGTTAACAATTAAAACCAAATCGAACTGCCAACACGACCTCAATCTTTACACAGTGATCCTTCTAAACAGATGTTGTCAATTTAGCTATTTGTATCATGTACCTTAATCATGAATATCAATTGATAATAACCCAGAATTACACGCGGAGGCAATCGTGTTCATAAACAGGATGATGTGGAGTTGTCATAATAATCCATAATGTTCCTAGGGTTTCTGAAATTACAACTAAATAGCAATCACCATTCACACCCAAACCATATATATACATGTAATTTATTTCAAAATATAGTTTTAAATACTTTATGAAATCCTAATCACTTATGACCCAAAACAAGATGTGATAGGATACAAAGCTCATAAAACTATTATGATTATATTTATGTGACAAATGAAAATTTCGAAATAATATACATACGTTTGCACTCTAGCTATTTTGTGATATATATGTACAATTTTACAAATCAATGATATGATATTAAAAGATTGAGTTATATGTGAAATCTAAACCTTAGGTTTAATGAAAATATTTTAATTAATAAATCACCCTTAGTTATAAGGATTTCAAAAACTTATGATAATAAATATCTTATCAAAACCAAGTTTTAAACAAATTCAAAATGTATCTTCATTTTAATTCGAAAACGAATTAGCATACTATACCTTAAATCTCCTAAATCAATATATATAATCGGATTTAATAATGATAAAATTGATCATATATAAAATTTACAAGATTGGCAGTTGTTAATTTGTCAAATTTATGAAAGTGTTTTCATAAATTTCTAATACGACTCTTAACTCTTCTATAATTGAGAGTACCTTCAGAATCGAAGATTCTGAAGGCACTTTTTTATAATCTTTTTTTAAAAATTAATCATAGAATAGAACTGATCATTTTTTCATCGCAACAGAAAAAATGAAGGGG
Source organism: Pseudotsuga menziesii (assembly GCA_001517045.1). Lineage (NCBI taxonomy): Eukaryota > Viridiplantae > Streptophyta > Pinopsida > Pinales > Pinaceae > Pseudotsuga > Pseudotsuga menziesii. Next base: position 46,349 of record LPNX010360481.1, on the reverse strand, counting down.
TTGTTGTTGACTGCCAACAGGGCCCAACATTGATATTGAACCTCAAGATGATCCATATCCATATCCATCACCAGTTCCAAATCAGAGGCCTAAATGGGCCCAAAATCTTATTGAAGCAGTCAGGAATAGTGTTGTGGATCCAAATGATAGAAGAAGAATAAGGTTCTAGTATCAGGATGAACATGTTGCACTCTCTGATTCAGATCCACTTCTCCCAGAGAGGTGTTTCATGATGGTGGGATTAGATCCTTAGTCATACAAGGAATCTTGCCATGTTCCAATGTGGAAGGCATCTATGGATGATGAGTTTGATTCGCTACAAGACAAACAAACTTGGGAGCTTGTCACTTTTAATCCTAGGACGAAGTTGGTTCAGGTTAAACGGATCTATAAGGCCAACCAAGCAGCTGATGGAACCACAACCAAGTACAAGGCTTGGTTGGTGGCAAAGGGGTACTCAGAATTCCATGGGCTAGACTAAAATTTGACATTTGCTCATGTTGCAAGAATGGACTCTATAAGACTAGTCTTGGCCATTGCAGCTTCAAAGAGGTGCGAGGTACATCACATGGATGTGAAGAGTGCCTTCCACCATGGTGATCTGGAGGAGGATATCTATATGAGATAACCTAAGGGGTACCTTGAAGATTCATCCTTAGTTTTCAAGTTGAGTAAATCTATCTATGGGATCAAGCAATCCCAAAGGGCATGGTATGCCAAGATGGATTCCTTCCTTATGTCACAAAAATTTGAGAGATGCAATGTATGCATGCAGAAAAAATGGGGCTTCTTACTATTGATAGTTTTATATGTGGATGACTTATTCATTACTAGTAGCTCTTTTGTCGGATTGAGAGGCTTCAAGTCAGCAATGAGCGAAGCATTTTCCATCACTGATATAGGACTGTTAAGGCAGTTCATTGGTCTCGAAGTTAATCGAAAGGCTTCAAGAATTGTGATTACATAGTTTAGATACATTAGGGACTTTCTTAAAATATTCCACATGACTGATTGTAAAGCAACACCCTTGCCGTTCCTATCTAGAATTAGGTTGGGAGAAGGTGGTTCCACAACATTGGTTGACAGTACACTCTACAGACAACTTATTTGTATCATGTTGTACCTCACCCATTCGAGGCCAAATTTGAATTATGCTATGAGTGCTACTTCCAGATACATGCAGGAGCCACATTAGCTGCATTGGAAAGCATCAAAGCGCATCATGTATTATGTGCAAGGTACAAAAGAGTTTGGGATTCACTACTCTACTGGTGCCCAACTATATCTGATTGGATTTACTTATTCATACTGGGCTGGTGATAGTATTGACAGGAAATCTACATTTGGTTTTGTGTTCATGTTGGGATTTGGACCAATCTATTGGTCAGGCAAGAAGCAAGTATCTATCGCTCTCTCTTTAGTTGAAGCAGAGTATCGGGGGGCTGTGAATGCAGCTATACAGGCAGTTTAGTTGCATCGGATTTCGACAAAGTTTGGAATTTGCACTTCTCCATCAGTAGATCTCTATTGTGACAATCATAGTACCATAAAGATATCCAATGATCCATTTTAGAAGCATCGGATAAAGCATATTGAAGTACACATGCACTACATTCGAGAATTAATGCATAGTAAGGTTATCACTCTGCATTACCGCCCTACAGAGGAGCGTATTCTAGATAGAATAGTTTTCCTTTAAGCTATTTTTTACTAGCTATATCAATAAAGGATGATCCCAGACTTCCTTCGAGGTCACTACCAATATGCTTCCCTCCTTCTTTCAAGGTCACTTACAATAGTATGACTGCAAATTAAAATAGATTCGTAGGTTCCATTTTGATGTAATAATTGATGCATCCATCTAGTGTTTTGACATTATTTGTTAAATTTGTGGAACATATTTCTTTCATTTGATTGTTTCTTTCTAGTGAATTTAGTTGAATTGTGTTCATTTGCTTTATTAAGTTCTTACCTATGATATGTTTTTTTTTTCTCAACTGAAACATCCATACATATGCACTTTTCCTTCATGAAAGGCATGTATGTATTGTTAAAAGGGAAAAAATATAAATGTGCATTAATTGTGTGAACCTGAGTAGGAGGTATGTGAACTGTACACCTACACAATCCCTAACTTTCTTACTCAATTATTTAAACTACTTTTTCTTGGTTTAAATGAGAGCAATTGGTTGGGGAATGGGAAGAGAGATTAAATGAGCACTATAATGATGGAGAATTTTAGAGAAATATGTGAGTATTTTTATCATTGGGTTCCTAAGGAACCCTAATTCCAATGTTAGTGATTAATTTGTTAAGGATTGAGAGTTTTCTCTTCAAAGAGGCTTCCATTATAGAATATCAAGGGATCATGTATCATATTCCTATATGATAAGTGGTCTAAGGTGGAGGAGCCCAGAACTAGGTGACGAAGGTGGCGATAGAAAGACAATCAAGTAACCATATTCTTATCGTTTTTCATTAGTAAATATGATGATATTTCTTCTCCCATTCCCCATAGATATAAGCATAAATATTGAATCATATTGTACTTAAATGTTTGTTTGGGATAAGAATCATCTTTCTAGTTGGGTTATTAAGATCAATATTTAGATATTTATTGTAATAATGATAAAATATTGAGGAAGGTTTTATTTTATTTGTGTATAGGTTATAACAAGATCACTTGATTTAGTGAAGATTTGGATTCGATTAGCTTACAATGAACACTTGCAAGCAATTTAACTAGATAAGTGTTTTTTCATCACTCATTATTTTAGGTAGTTATACTTATATAAATTTATGATATAGGGAAATTCACTCTCGTCATCTTGCCTTTTTGTTAGTGGTTAACCCAAAGTCACTAGGGATTATTCCCGTTGGCATGTGTTTCTTTTAGTTTGATGTAGGGTCATTGGGTCCGATGAATTCCATATTTTTCAAATGGTTCAAATGACACTTGAAGTTGTAATGGAATATCACCTGTTACAGTGGGTTTACCAATCCTTTAACATTCATCATAGCGAGAGACATATTGTTTAGTATCCTTGTGCAATGTAGGCTAATGGTATCATACTTGTATAAGTTTATAGGTTGTTATTTTTGCAACATAATGGCATCCATAAGGATCATCATGAAATGGCACATCATTGGATTTACTTGTCTCTCATGCAACTATTGGTTCTCGTATTTACAACAAATAGTTGTAACCGTCAAATATCTGACACAATTCTACCAACGTTTAAAAATAAAGCACTTTACACAAATATGTCATCAGATTTTGGGTTCAAATTTATTTGTGTCCCTGACAATGAGACTATCGTCACCTTAAAAAAGCTTACATTTTATGATCCCAAGCCACAATTTAATCGTGATAATGTTTTACCGAAGGTCACTGAGACGCAATACATTTAATTATTATTTTCTGTTAGCCCTTGTGTCTCCAAATGATCTACATTTTTTGTGTTTATAATGGTCCCCCACCGGTTATTATGCCATCTAGTTTCTCACTTATATGTATGATTACATTAGGACCCAAACCATTAGATAAAAAGTTATGTTAGGACAGATTGTTCGGCTTATAGACACTTTATTGTATATCCAACTTTGAGTTCTCTATGGACTTCATAAGAACATCTTTTGAAGATGCACCAGATTCATTCGATCATGAGCAGTTCTATTACATTCAAGTTTTGATCCCTGAGGGAAAAGTGTCAATGCTTTGTAGAATTAGATCTTCATTTTTCAATAGCTTACAGGTGGAATCAGGCCCTTCTTCATGGAATTTCTTTTTATAGTGGATGGGTTATTAATATTCTCAATCATATCTTGAATCATGTGTTGTTAGGGAAATTGTTCCTATCATTGGGGTGAGGCCACCAAAGTACTAGGGTTACAGACAGACATATAAGATTCTGTAAGTACAAATTTAAGCAAAATTTCAAGGTTAGGAGGGTGTGTACCTTACAAAAAAAAGGTTTATTCGAGCCTTTCCTTGATTCCTCTTGATTTCCAATCAATGAACCTGCAAAACCACTTCAAACCTTCCTCAAGATGATTTGACTACATATAAAACATTGATATAAAAAGAACATGAAACCCTGATCTCATAACCATCAACATATAATAAAAATTTGAAACACACAGTGATTTGGAAAGAGAATAATTTCAAGTCTTTATTAATCAATGAAATAAGTACAAATATACCTTCTCATCAATCAAGCCATCTCAATGAAACATTCAATATGGATCTCTTGCTTCTCTCCTCCAAGAATCCCAACCTCCAAGCTCTGTAGCAAAGGTAAATGGAAACTAGGGCATAGGTAAGGAGGATGAGAGTCCAAATGTTGTCATCATAACAATACTAAAGGATAATTTCTCTTCATTGTCCCCTCTCCTTCTCTTATATAGAAAATGGAAAAGATAGGGTCAAGAAAGAAGCAGTTACAACCGAGGAGGCAGTTCCAAAAACACCCAATTTCGAGTTTGTTTACATTTTTTGAGCATTTTTTGAGATACACGTTAATGAAACACTAGAAACCAAAATAAGAAAAGGCAACAAATCTAGTGGAACACTAGAAACCATCGTTTTGGGGAGGAAATGCCATTTTTAGTGTTTTTTTAGGGATTTTCAGGAGGTGACTTGGTCTGCACACTTGTTCGTCAGATTCCTACATATCTGATGAAACAAGAAATAGCTAGGGGGATGCTATAGAAGTCCCAAATATGGCTCTTCCATCCATTAAACTTCTTTTGGGTGAGCGAAAATAAGTTCATTAAGTGTCTTCATGCAACCAAAACATGTAAGTGTCGTCAATGATGAAGAAGTGCCAATTTTGGATATAACATATGCTCCCTAATGTATGAGGTCATACGGTAAGACGATTGCCAAAATACTTTATAAATAAGGAATTTTTAGGTCATGGAGTCGAAGAAACTAGAGAACTAAGATCATAGTCTCAAACGAAGGTACCTGAAAGAAAGTAAAAATGTCAAACAATATAATCTCCATGACATACATGTCCATGTACAAATAATCATCATAAAGATACAAGGTGGATCCAACATGTGTATAACCGATGTAATTATCATGGCCAAACAATATGGAAAAATGCACAATGTAAAATCTAAAAGAGTCATGGCCACAAACGAACAACGTGGATCCATGCTCAATAACTGATTATATCCACAAGAACGCAAGGTGGATCTATGTCTAAGCATTTTTCATATGAGGTGTGACAAGGTATTGCGCAACTCAGGTAATAGAAAAATATGGTTATGATATTGTTGGCCCAAGTTCTTCAATCCAAACCGCCCAAATGTACAAATCCTAACCATGTGAATAGAGGAGTTGAAGTCAAACATAGAGGAAATCGTTTGATTCTCGTTCATTGATAAAAAAACCATTAATAGATGCAAGGGAACCCACTAGTAATTAAAATGGTCCCCAAGGTACCTTGTACATTCTAACAGGTGTGAATAAATGGTCCTGAATTCAAACACATGAAGAATCCATTAGGTATGAGACATTATGGAATTCCCTCTACCCAATAGCGAGGAAAACTGCAATCCCCAAGGTATTGTCATAAAATGTAAATCTCATTCCTAGAGAAATATGAGTTGAAGTCCATAGGAAGAGACCTGTTGGAAGAAAGGAAGTAAGGAATCCTCCATCATCCAACATGAGGAAAATCAAGGACTAATTTTATTTGGATCTGGGAAAAAGTTTTGCAAAACAAATTGTTGAAATCATGATGTAACGGAATGATACCAGGGGATGACGACACATATGATCAAGGAAACTGTAAAAATGACAGACACGTGTTTTATTCTTGAACAGTGAGCACGACACAATAGTAACTTGACAAGATTTTAGACACAAAGTGACCAATGATACAAATATGCAATGTAAAATACATTAACAGATTATCCATATGATTGGAAGAGTAACTAAGTGAAGGATTAATAACTGTAAGATCAGGCTTAATCCCAAGGCCAAAAACTAGAACCCAACTATTGTTAGACTCAAACCGGTGCTTTGTTCAAGGATGACAAGACTTGCTTCCATAATATAAAAATTCATTTGACACCCTTTCCTTCCCTTTTTTTCAAATACCCTTCTTGTATAAGTTTAACGAGTCCAAGAAAGTAAACTTGACACTTTCTCCATTTTTTAAGGAAAGCTTGAAGAAGAGAGAGAAGAATGCTTGATAAAGCATTGATCCATGGATTTTACAAGCCAAAGTTAGTGAGTGAGTGGTGATGTTTTCACAATTTGAGAGTTTGGAAACGCCAAATAAGACTCTAAGTGGGAAATTTTTCGTAAATTTAGTCTCCAAAGTCCAAAAAAGTATAAAACAATCCAAAGGAGAACTCTCTTATCTCAGGAGAACTAAGGTATTCATTTTTGGCAGTTAGTTGGCATGGTCCGAAAAAGGGTTAAAATATCACCATATCGGCGCTCCTTCAAGAACAATCACAAATATTTGGTTTAACGAGTGTGAAGGAAAGCAAGGTCACTCATGTTGTTCCATTGATTTGCAAGTATGGGGAAACAAACAATAAAATCGATGCCTTTGTCATAAAGTTTAATGAGCATGACAATAGCACGAAAAACACTTGGAATATTTTTCATGGTTTAAACCAAAGTGCAAAAAAGAAAAATTCAGCTCAAAAATGTTTTGTTTTCATAAATTTATTCCCCGGGCCCGAAAAAGAGATAAACCTATACTAGGGAATATTCCTCTACCCACATTGAACTAGATCATTCATTTTTCTTAAGTAATCCACACAGTCTGAAAAAGGGTTAAACTTATACCTATGTGGATGTTCCTTCAATTCCTTTAACAAGTTTGAAGTGAACAAGCTGACTCGGTAATCTTGTTAAGTTTAAGGAGTCTAACAAGAGTTTAAAGACAACTCCATATACCTTTCCTGTAAAGTTTTAACGATCCTAGAAAACTCAACTTGTGGCATCCTTACTATTTTTAACGAGCTCGAAGGAAAGATGGAAGAATTCTATTAATGCGAGGAGATGAGTGTCAAAGGCATGTGAAACTAGTTCCAAGCATAAGGAAAATACTTAAGTGTAACAAATATAAAATACAATATTAATCAAATTATTAGGTTAATAATGAAAGGGCATAACCCTTCACTATGCTGGCTCAAGCCGTATAAGAGGCGAGCTTATTGTACATTTTTATCATCATCCAATATATTATTATTATTCATATTTCATTATTACAATGATAGTCGGATTCGACTAACGAACAACCGGATTCGGTTGCTCCATTTGGTATCAGAGCAGATTCGCTCCTGCACTCTGAGCTCAGACGCGGCTCATCAATTCTTACTTGAGCTCAAACTCGGCTCATTAATCCCATTTTCATCCGCTACTCATACATAGTCCTTCATTTCTCCTGACCATCATTCTACCTCCCTTAATTCCATCCCACCGCTGCTCCATTTGCTTCAGGCCACTTCCTTCACGTGGTATTCTCCCTCCCGCGCTCCATCCCATCCGCTGCCCATCTGCGTCACCACCGAAATATCCATGCACTGCTCCTCAACCCCAACCGCTCCACTTCTACCATCCACCCCCGCACCTACATCCTCTTCTTCCCTTGTGCACCACCCGTTCCACACCCCTGCCATCTCCCCACCTCCCGTCAAACCTCTTCTTGCTCATCACTCCTCCATTTTCGCTCCAGCCCATCCTACCAACTCCCCTCCACCATCGCATTTCCCCGCATTCCCTCATCACCACTCCACTTCCTCCTTCGTCAATCACTTCTATCACTCACCCCCTCGCTTGCATCCTCTTCTCCCCTTGCACATCTCCTCAGGCCACCCTTCATCCCTCCACACTCACCCTCTACCACCTGCACATCTCGTCGATCTCCTCCCACACGTGTCCCTCCACACTGGTTCCACTCACCCTCAGTCGCCACCTCCCTTCACCATCACGGACCACCGCCCTCCTGCTGCGCGCTGCCTTCCAATCGCCGCTGCATTATTCCTCCATCCCTATATACTCCACGCCATCGCTCAACCTCTACCTCCAACTCCACGACCTGCACAAACCAAACAAAAAAATAATAATTATAATATAATATTTCATTATAATATATAATATAATATTTATTTCAAAATATTATAATATAAAATTGTTATAATATTTAATTATGTTTTATTACATTTAAAACAAAAGAATAATATAACGGTTTTATTATATAATAATTAATATATAATTAATTATTATTCTTTTAAACCTCAGTTTAAAGAAAAAAAACTATATACAAAATATTATATAGCTTATGAAAAAAATAATAACAACAATATTAATTAATTAATATATTATTATTCAAAATTTAACCTTAAAAGGACAAATTAGCGTTCCACAAACATCCATGGCATCTTATAGTAAGATTGACGAATTCATAGATCTCCTTGAGGAAATCCTTAAGGACATAGATGAAATAAAGAAAACTATGGACACAACTTTTAAAGTAAATGTAGAGGGAGGTGAAAATCACGTAGAAGAAACCACCCAAGTTGATGAAAAAATAGATGATCCTGACCAAGATTGTGAGAAGAGACAAGCCGATCTTTCTAACAATAAAGATTATCAATGCGGCGACAAAAATGTCACAATCACAAACACACGAAAGACATATATCATCACAAAGACGGCTATAAAAAACATCAAGGGATGCAACTATAATGTCTATCAGAAACAAGACAAGACCGGTGTTCTTATGAGCATTATAAGCACAAGGAGATCATTCAAGGGAACTGACACAAAATGTGTTGGGGATAACAACACGAAAATAATTAAGGTCGTAATGTATGTTGAGCATGTTCAACTGACAACAAACGTAGTTAAAAGAAGCAATCACACAAGTAGAAAAAGCATAAACAAAACTTCACCAAGTTCATACTTATTGCAAATACCAAGAAATAATAATCAAAATGAGGCAATGGTCATAATCAAAATCGGCCCTCTCAAGTCATCAATGCAATATAGAGCCAGAATAAAAGATGACATTAGGAATTACTCAAGCTTTGAGAACAAAGCTTCCTTAAAGGGAGTGGCAATGTAACAAATATAAAATACAATATTAATCAGATTATTAGGTTACTAGTGAAAGGGCTTAGCCCTTCACTGTGCTGGCTCAAGCCGTATAAGAGGAGAGCTATTGTACATTTTTATCATCATCCAATAAATTATTATTATTTATATTTCATTATTACAATAATAGTCAGATTCGACTAACGGACAACCGGATTCGGTTGCTCCATTAAGCATAGTGCAAGGAACATGAGAAATATAGGGACACTCGAGGAGTGTCTCCTCCAGGTAAAAGAAGTCAAGTTGCAACAACAAAATGATATAATCTGAGCGATGATGAGAGTAGAGATGAGGGCTTATATAACGATCTAAAAGCGTTGAATCTGGCATCGGGCTCATAAGCGCGAGTAGGGTATATGAAAATGTAGTTACAACTTAAACAAAAGAGCGGGACCAGTAAGCAATCGTGAATTCAACTAAGAATCCTATCTCCAAGAAACAGCAGTACCAAGATCATATCCAAAAGAAGAGATATGATATAGGTTACTTTGGTATAAACATTTGCAACTTCACTATCTTCAATCATAGGCATAGTCAAGGTAGAGATAACCAAGGAAGATTCTATAGTTTCAAGGTCTTGGGATTTACAATCAATAATATCAACCTCAAGAGGATAGCTAAAATGGAAATAGGTGATGGAGTCTGCAGGAATAGACTCAGCATCATGGGAGTCAAAAAATATACAACCAAAATCAAATTCCTCAGGATCATTGACTTGTTTCCCGATGAGAGAGTCCATAGACTCAACTATTCCAAGGTTTGAGGATCAATCATCAGAAGGACCAGACTCAAAAGGAAATTCGGAGTTGTATCTAACCACAACAAAGTTAACATCCAAAAGAATGTCAGACTCTATCATAAACTCTAGGAAGACTTCAGCTGAAAGAAGTATATCATCCTAGATGGAACACATGTCTGAACATTCAGTTGGATCAATAGGTTTGAGAGTGGGATCCAGTGTCCCTATTGGATAGATCACCTAGTCAACTGTTGGGACCAAATCCCAAGAATGTAAGCATGAATACATAGGCCTCTTCTCAGTAGCAATTGAACACAAGGGATATGAGGCCACATGATTCACCCATGGCAGGATGGTGTCTACCTAAACACTAGGATTTGACAAAGGATAGACTTGGTCTAAATTCAGGTATTGAGAGGGATCAACAAATGCCATTTGATTGACAATGACAATGTTGGACGCAATGGTCACATTGAGAGGGGGGGTGAATCAGTGTGTGAGCAATTTAAACCATTTTACCTTCTTTAATCAATCAAAGTATATCAAGCATTAATCACATAATCATATTCTTTAGTTGAATCAACAATTAGTCATAAGCATAAACATCACATCAAAAGAGACACAAGAATATCTGGAATTTTGATCTTTATTTATTGTACATGGAAGGAAACAATCTTCTCGATTACAATCAGCACCAACTGAAGAAAATAGCACCAACTCTTATAACATGACCCAGCCTATTTTTCTTAGCTCCAACTAAGAAGGGTTTGAGGAGTCCAATCCTCAAGTTCAAGATTATTCTTGCAAGTAATCATATGGCTATGCTGCACAACCAACCTATTCTCTACACATCAATATTTTCTCATCACTTTGCTAGTCAACACTTCTCATCAATCTCTATTCAATCTTCTCATCAATCTCTGGTCAATCCGCTCATCAACCTCTAGTCAATCCTGCTAGTCAATATGCTCATCACTGATGCTCAACAATGTTTCCCATCATTGTTGCTCAAGTATCTCTGCACATCAACTTTGCTCATCACTGTTGGTCATTATTTTCTGGTCATTAATATTGTTAGTGAAGCTAGTCAATATTCTCATGTACACATCATTGTACACCTCATCATACACAATTACTGAACAAGTAATTATGCTCTTCTTTTATTGAACATAAGGCATGCATCGTCATGCATCATCATCATAGCTATGCATTATCGTCATAGGGTATGCATCATCGTCATAGGTTTTGCATCCTCATCATAAAATATACATCATCATCATCTCAGTGTGCACCATTTATGCATCATCAACATCAAGTATACATCATAGTTCATAGGAGACCATCATCACACTATGGTATGCATGTACATCATATTGTATAGGAGTGCATCAAGGTATCATCTCATAGAATAAAGGTATGCAACATTATCATAATAGCCTCCATAATGACTTCAAATATACATATCAATATAGATGCTCACATACTAAGAACAAAGATGAACTATATCCATGAGAGACATGTGCCATCACAAGAGAAACCCAAAAGCATGAACCATACCTTTTAGAAGATCACAATATAATGGAATAGTAGAAAAACCAAAATAAACTCTATATCATGTCACCACATATCCCTCGTAACAAGATTTCCAACAAGCCATGAATTTTGTAATTCTGATTCCGTATGAGAAAGTTATGCCAATTTTAGTGAAGATGCCCAGAAATTTCTCCTCCGCAAAATTTCACACTTTTCTCCAAGAGTTGTGAAATACCAAAGACAAACTTGATTGATGAACAAATGAAATTTTTGATATTCTATTTATATAGGTTGTGGAAGAAACTTGGTACCTCAAGTTGGGTCCACATGCAATTCACAATTACAAATAATTAAATTCTCTTTTGTTTGGTCGGTTGACCCAAAAAGGTGGGGTACACTAACTTCAAAAAATCATATCTCTTCAACCATAAGGAGTTAAAATATGCTCCACATATCAACATAAATACCTTGATGAGGAATATCTCCCTATGATGGGTTTATTTGAAAATTCTTGGTATAATACCCTTAAATTCTTCAATATGTTATTGAAGTCAAAGACCCCACACATGAGGGTGCCAAAGACCATACCACCAACTACAAGAGTTTCAAAAATATTCTTCAAAGTATTCTTCAACATATCAAGGCACGACCATGGGATCTACCTCCATCTACATCCCAATAGCCATATAACCCCAAATAGGACCATACATCACCATCAACAAGCTACCAAGTGTGTGGGTTCAAGACCCAAGGCACCACATGCAAGGGTTTAAAGGAATATTTCAAAGATATCATATAATATTTAAACAATATAATTTCTATGGAATTCAATCCCATCACATAGGACTCCATCGCCAAGTTATGAGGGAATCATGACCAAATATTCCATCATATCAAAGGCTCCAATTATCATGGGCTTACAAACCATCTTCACCCCTTCTTCAAGGATCAACATCAGGTGCAAATAAGTGTGTCCAAGTGTCAAAGCACCATCATATGTGTGTGGGTGCCTTAATCATACCATCTAACCACGTCAAATGAAATTAGTGGGCTCCAAGACCATACCAAGGGCATCAAAGTCATCATCAAGGGTTCCAAGTCTTCATTAAGTCAATAATGATCATATACAAGGGTTCCATAGAATGTCAAATACTTACAAGGTCATCATCATCATACAAGAGCTACATGACCCCATCAACAGTTGCAAGGTCGTCATTATCATACAAGAGTTATATGACCCCAACAAGGGTTGCAAGGTCATCAAACCACCAAGTGTGGGTCCAGGGACTTCTTCAAGGCTTCTTTGTCAAGCAAGAGGATTCATTGGATTTTTCAGCCACCTCACCCACACTAGGATGCCTAAAGGGTCAATATCCATCATGACAGCACCTGTGGGGTTGCTAGACCTTCTCCTAGGGTACCAAGACACCATCAAAGAATGAATGACCATAGAATGGGTCATTAATTCTTCTCTAATCCATCTAGGGATTCTCCATCATCCACCAAAGCTTTAGGACTATCTCCAGGGTCTTCAGTATCTTTAACAAGGTGGTGGCTTCAAGATCCATCCTTGTGGGTACATGGACCTTTTCAACTAGGTACAAGGTTCTTCAAAGCAAAAACCCACTTTGCAAGGGGTCCAAGGCACTGCAAGTGGGACTTGGTGGAATCAATGACAACCTATGGGGCCACTGCAAGTCCATGTTGGCATCAATGACAATTTCATCAACAATCTCCCCCTTTGTCATTAATGACAACAAATCATGCTCCCCCTGTGAGCATGCTCACCTTTTGTCTTCATATTTCTCCCTTTGGAATCAATGGCAAAGGGTATCCACATATTTGCATCTAAAGGTACTGATCACTGATTTCTACTCTGCCATGTCAATGTGCATGATCCTAGGACTTGTCTGTATGCCTGGAGTAGTCATCCTTCTTTCTTTGATTTCATCCTCCAACCTCATGAACTCAAGGTGTTCTAATGTATTTGAGAGGCCTTACAATTGGCTCACCGTATCAAATTCATCCTCCCTGCTCTGATCAACCTCTCCTTTCTGTAACTGCTTGGTCTTCTTCATCCATACTTATTTCTTGGCTTCTGTCCTTTCAACATTTGTTCCTTCATCTATATTGTCTTTCCTTGATGAGATGTATAGGAAACTTCTCACGGGTTGTTTTCATGTACTCCAACAATCTTGAGCTTTCTTCCCAAGGCCACTGCAACTATAACACCTCATCGTATGAGAATATGCAGCAATGTGACCAACATGGTTGCATGTCCAGCACCTGACTGAGTTGTTGGAACTTCCAACGATTCTTTGATCAACTTCATGTCTCCATTCCTGAGAGTGTCCCTCATTGTAGGTCTTTGTCTTCTGATCTTTAAATATTCATGCATTAGTCTTCCAAGATCCACTAGTTCTTCTTGTTGATGTGTAGGAAGGACTCTTCCTTGGTTAACTTATTTGACTTACACATTCTTAGGCTTTGTGACCAAACCCACTGCAAGTGTAGCATCTCAATGTGTGACAAGTGGCGGCAATATGTCCAACTTGATTACATGTCCAACATCTAAATTTTTCATTTAGGATTTCAACCCTTCTTCTTCCGTAGAGTCTACAATCCATAGCCTTATGTCCAAAGTTAGAGCAAGAAAAATAATAGCCATTAAATCCATTTTCATACCTGAGACTTTGGTTCCATCTTGGAGTTGTTCCTCTTCTAAGCTTTATTTGAGGAATAAGTCTAACTCTTTGATACATCTTTGAACTCCCAAAGTCCTTGTTGTCATGCGTAGGTGCATGGGGAGCAGCTTTGGATGTTGATGGACCTGCTTCTAGAGTCTTGGGAGTACAAGTTTCATCTTCGTATTTTTCTCCCTTATTCTTGTAACCCAAACTAGTCTTGTCAAATGGAGATGTTTGAAAATCGAAGATCTTATCTAGGAAAACTGAACTGTCCTTGAACTTGAAAAATGTATCATTCTTCTCACCTTTCTTCTTGAGACCAACTACCTCTATTTCCATCCTTTTGATTGTTTTCTCATTGTCTTCCAATTGATTCTTCAAGATTTCTTCTATCCTCTTGGCTTCCTCCCGCTGAGTCTTCAGATCATGATTAGCCTCCCTGGTTTCTTCAAGTTCTTCAACAGGCTCTTCTTGTTCTTCCTTTTTATTGATCAATTCAGTCTATAGTTGTTCAATTTCGGCATCCTTGTCTTTCATTCGATCCCGCAACTCTTTATCCTCGTGTTTGAGCTTTACAACCAACATCTTCATTGTCATGGTCTTTTGTTGATATTCATTCAAATAGTCCAATATTTTCTTTTTGAACTTCGTGAATTCACTATGGTTCAAATTTACTTTGTTCATGACCCTATTGGATCTAATATCAATATTCGGTAATATGAGATGTATCTCATGTGCAGCCTTTGATAGCCCTTCATCCTCATTTGCAAGAACTTTCTCAATTTTATCACACAAGCTATCATTATAATCACAAGATTCCATACCTTTATTGAAGTCCTCTTCTTGCTTCTCTTCTTCTTGATTAATCTCTTATGGGGGGTTGTCTTCTAATTCCTTATCTGTCTTTTTGTGTTTTGGTCTTTCCTTCTGATACTCGCTCTCCAACTTGAACCATATATATTTGGTTGAAGTGTAATCCCCTACACTTTCCTTCACTAAGTTGGGAAGTCCATCCATGAGGAACTTCAAGGTTGTAGTATTTTACTTCTTTGCTTCCTTTTGTGCAGTTCATTTTCCCTTCTTGTTTGATGGAGCGGGTGGATTTACCACAATCTCCCAAATGCCAAACTTCTTCAAATATGTCTTCATCTTGCTTCTCCAACTGAAATAATCTGTCATATCAAGTACAAGCACGTCATTACTTGATGACTCTTATTTTGCTTCCGTTGTGTCTCCATGGATCTCCTTCAAGATTGTTAGGCTTGTGATGAAGGCTTGTTGTGATACCAATTGTTGGACACAATTACCACACTCAGAGGGGAGGTGAATCAGTGTGTGATAAATTTAAATCGTTTTTACCTTATTTTAATCAATCAAAGTATATCAAGCATTAATCACATAATCATATTCTTTAGTTGAATCAACTGTTAGTCATAAGCATAAACATCACATCAAAAGAGACATGAGAATATATGGAATTTTGATATTTATTTATTGTACATTGAAGATAACAATATTCCCAATTTCAATCAGCACCGACTAATGAAAAGAGCACTAACTCTCATAACAAGACCCAGCCTGGTTCTTAGCTCCAACTAAGAAGGGTTTGAGGAGTACAACCCTCAAGTGAAAGATTCTTCTTGTAAGAAAGAATATGGATCTGTTGCACAACCAAACTCTTCTCTACACATCAATCTCTACTCATCACTCTACTGGTCAACACTGCTCATCAATCTCTAGTCAATCGTGTTGGTCAATCTACTTATACTGTTGCTCATCACAGTTGCTCATAACTATTGCTCAAGTATCTTTGCACATCAACTTTTCTTATCATTGTTGGTCATTATTTTATGCTCATTAATACTACTGGTCAAGTTGTTCAAACTACTCATGTACACATCATTATACATCATCATCATCGTCATAGGGTATGCATCCTCGTCATCAAATATACATCATCATCATCTCAGTGTGCACCGTTTATGCATCATCAACATCAATTATACATCATAGTGCATAGGAGAGCATCATCACACTATGGTATGGATGTACATCATATTGTATAGGACTACATCAACATCATAGAGTTTACATCATTATCACATGCATTATCATCATAAAGTGTGTAATGTCCCCATTCAAATAATTGCATAGCAAGAAAATTCCATCAATCCTACTAGTTCCCTGGTTGGGTGGAAACATTGGGAAGTTAATAAGGAAGATAATAAATGGTGTTTATACATTAGAAAGAATAAATATTTATTTAATGGAGTTAATTAAATGAATGCAAGTGAAAAATGAAATGGCTATGGAGAATTGAGACACATGGAGACTATNTGTTAAATGGCATCCTCCTCTTGCAATCTCGAATCTATGGGAAGCCTAATGTTTTTGGATGGATTATAAGGTTAATATACTTGTACATATACTTCATAGTTCTAATTTGGGATGAATTGTAACTTACATGGGGAGAAGAAGAGCCAAATAGGAGTTTCATGGACACTTGGCTAGATTCCCCTTACATTTATGACACCAATGATGGAGATTCTATGACAGTTATGACACAAGTCAGATACAAAGGCTGACATGTCAGGCCTGAATATAGAATCTTAGAGGGCGCTCATGGGAGTTGGAGAATTCCAAGAGGCTCCTACTCGAATTTGGGAGAAGATAGAAGGTGAAGAGAGAGGCCACATGGCATAGCATGAGCAGCCACACCAATTTGACTTGGATTTGGTTTATGGATGGATTTGGAACCTTAGAATATCATTAATGTTTATAAAATGCATGGATCATCCATGATAAGTCCCTTTTTATCATTTGTGAAAATTGTTATTGTAAAGAGAGAGAGCTAGTGGATGACTAATTCATGCCTTAGCCAATTTCGAGGGTGAAAGATTCCCATACTAGTTGGTTTGTGGAGATGCCACTCAAGTATTTCAAGGAGCTTCAATGGATTCATAAGTTACAGGTGCAAGCTACAGAATATCGTGGAAATATCAAGTTCAGCTTGTTCTTCCTTTCATCTCAAGTTTTATCACCATATTTCAGCTCTATGGAGTGGCGTGCACTTGGTGAGCTATTCATATCTTTGAGGGAGATTCTCTTGATCCAGTATTTTGTATTCTGATGTAAATGATATTATATTTAAGTTCATAAATCTCTCAGGTAAAAATGCCAAGAAATATCACGTATTATTGCTCAATAATGAAGAAACAGTGTCATTTCCCCACTACCTTGTTGTAAACTCTTGTAATCTTGATGGATTCAAATGGATGTATAAAATATTGATGATTTATGAATTAATGGACTGTAATTAAAGTATAGAATTGGTTTCATGTTCAGTAACTAAGAATTTGTTGCCATTGGGTCGAATTTCATAGCAATTGGAGCAAACTACACCTCATTTCCCCAAGGGTCCAAAACTAGTTTTTTATATCTGATTGAAAGAGGTGATAAAAGCCGTGGGAAGTCATTTTTTTATGCATAAGAGTCTATGATAATTTATTCTACACATACCCTGATTCAATTTAAAAATTTGAGTGGGTTTTTGGACATTTGGGAAGCCATTTCTATCACTTACCCCGGGGGGATTTGAGCCCAAAACTACCAGTAAAATCATCTATCTTGTTTAGAATTTAGTACAGACTTGCAGAAGTGATTGGAGGGCCATAATACATTCCTAAACATAATAATTAATTTATTATATCATTCATACAGCTTCTCTAAAGTTTTGGGAGCAATTGGGCTGATTTGGGGACCATGACACTAAAACTAGTCAAGAGCCAAAATTGTGAAAAAATTGGAAAATTGGGCATTTTGGTAAAAATTCAAAAAATGGGAAATTACACTTGGTATTAGAGAATGGTCTTGGAACCTGATGGTATTAACAAGGAGTCAAAGCAATAAACCACCACCCTTATAATCTAAATTGGAAGGTGCTCAGCTTGTAGAAGAAGAGCTAGAAGAAAAAAAGGTAACTTTGACTAAAGTTATGGCTCACAAGGGAGAAGACTACACTAAGGAGAAAATGGAGTATCTCAAACTTATAAAACCCCTATTTGAATAAATATGCAAGGACATGACCCAACATATGGTAGACATGACCCAACAGATAGCAAAAGGATTCGAATTGAAGGCTAGTCAAATGGGAAGCAAAGAGATAATAGGAGATAATGGTAGTTCACAATCAGTAGAAAAGAAGACAATGGGTGAGCACATTTTCTCATGAACAGGACCTCATAATAGACCCCATGAATTTTAGAGCACACCAAGGCCTACTGTACCTAAATTTCTTATTCCCAAAGAATAGACTAACATCCAATTTGAAATTGATACAATAACAAAAGAATGGGCTAAATTGGATGAAGAGTGTAGGAGAAGTATAACATTTGAGTAGTAATTCACCATGGAAAATAAACTCAAAAAGTAGGAGGAAAATAATTCTCTACACCAAAACAAAGAATTGAATTCTTCCATAGGTAAAGTGCCACTTCCTACTTTTTATGGTTCATCTCAAAGTTTTGCTAACACTTGGGTGCAAAAATTGGATGTGTATCTTCAGTTGAATCCAATGGTGGAAAAAGATGCTTTAAAAATGGCTATTTTGCACTCGGATGGAAATCCCAATGAATGGTGGTTCCATGGCCTGAAAACCTTGGGTCATTATCAGGTTAAAACATATGGGGAATTTTTTGACATGGTATTAGAAAGGTTTGAGCAAAAAGATCCAGAATTGTCTTTCAAAGAACTAGCACAATTGAAGCAGGTAGGGACTCCTATTGAGTATATGTTGGAATTCCAAATATTATCAGTTAATGTGGCTAATGTATCTATGGGAAGGTTAGTATTTTTTTTCACTGAAGGTTTGGTAGACACCTTAAAAGGTTTGGTCAAATCCCACAAGCCTACTAACTTAAATGATGCAATGAGCTTGACTAGAGATCTTCAAAATGTGCTTCCCAGAACAAGATTTCCTCCCAAGCCGAACTTCTTATTTGAAATAAAGCCTTGGAAAAAGGATGCACCTGATAAGAAGTTTTGGTAAAGAGATACATCTGAAAAGAATAAGAAATAAGGACAAAATGGGGATGAACTTTGAAAGAAAAAATGGTGCTTCACATGCTTCCAACCATGGACACCGGGGCATAAATGTGCTAAAGGAAAAGCTCAATACACAGATGTATTTTCTAATAATGATGAGTATGAAGGGGGTATGGATGAAGAAGGGAACATTTTAGATCAAGAGGAGGCATATGAGACAGCATCTGAAGAAGAAAAACAAGAATAAAATCAGCCTTCACCAGACAAAGCAATAACGGCAGTACTTTCAGCAATGCCTCTCTATCACACTATTCGATGCAAGGGTGTGGTATTGGGACAAAGAGCTTTAGCTTTGGTAGATGGAGGAGCTACACATAATTTCATTGATGCAGAGATGGTGGAGAAAAGAAAGATACCAAGTGAACCATTCGATGGATTCACAGTTTTCATTCTAGGTCACAATACAATGCAATGCAACACATGGGTTCGAAACATGCAAGTCACCATAGGTAACTATACTTTTGTTGATAGTTTTTATGTGGTTGATGTTGCTGATACTAATGTAGTATTGGGAGTGAAATGGTTGTATTCTACAGGAGAGCATCCAGTAAATTATCAAATTCCTGAAATGAAATTTCAAGACTCGACCTCCCATCCATGTATGATCCTGTGGTAGCCATGCTTGCACAAGGCCAGCTGCATATCAATCCTCCAATCAAGGTAATTGGAAATTGTGAGGATCGGTGGTTCAGTAGTTTGAGAACTCGTAATTTCTCTTGCTGGAAGACTGCAAATACTTCTCACAAGCTACGTAGCACCTATTAATTTCACTGCAATAACACACTAAAACATATGAACTGTTAGAATCATTCTTTTCCTCCTGGCATGAACACGTTTTCATGGTCCATCACGCCCTCTCCGCTGCTCTAAATAAATCCAAAGATAGCAAAATTTCATAGGGAACTTCTGTGGAAACCCAGCTGCTTATGATATTCGATGGGGAGAAACAAGTATGAAACCTGCCTGAGAAGGCTTTGATACCATATTAGAATTTGAATGCCATTTAGATCTTCAAGCAAATAGTTATAATAATGTTTGTAGCAAAAGAATGGAGAATGAAGATACAAACTGAACAAAACAAACCACATAGGAAACAGACAAGTATTGCTCAGGAATTTACAGTATCATTCATGATAATAATATCCGGTGTTACAATAGTTTACATAGGTAGAATTTGAATGCATGGGATATGAATTTGAATCCTCCAAGTGGATATGACTGTATCTAACTGAATCTCTAACTAAAGGTCTCCCAATCAATATCGAAGTCCAAATAGACAACTCCCTGATGACCAATAACTCCAAAAACCACTGACATCTAGTTAACTCAGTGCAACTGAGTGTGGTAGGTAGGAAAAGCACTCCTCCCCATGCAACCATGCATTATCCATGCATTGGTAGCACTAGCTTAACTGAATATGAAGTAACTAAATGTAACTGGGGGCTAACTAAGACTAACTAGTACTAACACCAACTGACTAAAGTAGGTTGGTTTCGGGACTCCCAGTGGCTCATAAAATGTAGGGATTGGTCTAGGAGGCACCCAAACTAATGCATGCACATGCAGTAAGTGGCAGTTAACCTCTAGCAATGTTCCCCACACTCCAGTGACTGGTACATGTGCCCCCATTAGGCCAAGTGGACCCAATGATATTAGTGGACCCAATTAATTAATTAAGGTTTTTAAGTTAGCCTAATTAATCTAATAGAAAGTATGAACAAGGGAGGATTAATAATCCTAACAAAAGTGCACATGGAAAATATTAGGGCTATCTTAGAATGGCCATCACCAAAAAACATCATAGAATTAAGAGGCTTCATTGGAATATGTACATACTACATGAAGTTTGTGAAAGGGTTCTCCAAGTTTACTTCTCCACTCACTGATTTGACTAAGAAGGATGCTTTCAAGTGGAATGAAGAGGCTGAAAAGGCCTTCCAAAAAATGAAAGAGGTAATGAGTAGTTGTCCCATACTTGCATTACCTGATTTTTCTAAGCCTTTCGTTGTTGAATGTGATGCCTCGGGTGGAGGAGTAGGGGTTGTCCTAAAGCAGGGGCAACACCCTATAGCCTTTGAGAGCATAAAGTTGCAGCCTTGTAGTAGGGCTTTTGCCCTAGCTACGAGCAGAAACGGCTACCTTCCGTCTATAGGACGGAAGGATAGGGTCTCTATGGATGGAAAAGAAACTTGCAGGAAAGGGTTAGTGAACCATACAAAACCCTGCAACACACTGTTAGAAAAATGACCCTTCAAAGCAAGTAATCAATGGAGAACCTGCAATCTACTGTTAGAAATAAACCTACACATACATCTAAGCTACAAATAAAAATAAAAAAAAGCATGCATCTCATTATACCTAAGATTTTAATGGAATATGGGCCACCATGCCATATCTCAAGGAGCATCCTCTCCTTACTAGTTTGAATGGTGTGGAGCTAAGCTCAACACACAAGGGAAGTGGCTAATGGAGCAAATGAGAGAGAGGGGTGAATGGCTTAAGAGAGATGGGTCTCAAGGCACTCACACAGGCAGAGTAATGGTAGGCAAATGAGGAATGTCTTGAGAGTGACCCCCACCCCTGTATTTATAGTTTTTTCTTGAGCTTTTAGGGTTTTAAGCCCTTGGTCAAGGATTTAGCCCCTTTTTGGGGCTTTAAGCCCATTTCCCCAATTCTTAGCTCCTTTGGGGATTTTAAGCTCCTTTGAGGGGTTTTAGCCCCTTTTTGAAGGTTTTAGACCCTATGAGAGCTATTTTGGCTCTTTTTAGGGGTTTTTAAGCCCTTTTTGTGTTTTTTGAGCCTTTGCAAGGGTGTGGGGGTCAAATGAGGGAAATGACATGGATGTCTTTGTGGTGTAGGTCATGTAGAGCTAATTGGGTAATTTTTTCGGTTAACAGATTTCCCCCTGATGTGTGAGGGCAGGAGCTCATCGTATGGTCAATGGACATCATAGGATTTTCTGGGGAGAGGTGGTGCTTCTTGGGTTGGGGCATGGTGGCTTTTGGTTTTTTTATTAATATGGTTCCCATAAATGGGTGAGATACAAATAATGTATGAAATGTATATGGACGAGGTGGGAATCGCCATGCTCGTAACGATGTCAAAATAATAATGTGATCTAAGCTCTAAAATGCAAGAGTCGATCATGTACAACTGTTGTTACATAGTGGTTGCCTCAATAAGAGGTTGAATACAATATTGATCTAAAGAACTGCTACATTGGACCCATGGCATTCTCATGGAATGTTATATCTTCATTACTAACGGTCTGCTGGATCTGGAATGGTACATGGCTGTAGGGACTCACTGATGGAGAGCCAAATTCTCTGTGGTACAATGTGCTTTATCAATCATGAATCTATATCGAAGCACTGCTCTGGGGATTTTGAACACTATCTCCAACGCAACCTAGAAATCACAAGGGACATGAACCTATTTGGGTCCCTCAATAGACTCATCAATGTGCTAGAGTCAAGTGACATCCAGGGTATTCGACCAAATATTGCACGAACCAATACCCTATACGAATCTCAATGGTGCAATGATGTACCTGGAGTCGAGCACGTGAGAAACAACCATCCCGAGAGGCACTAAGGACTCCTCTCAAGTGGTCTAAGGAACTCATCAATGAGGTTAATGAAACTAGGATACAGGGACCTCTAGGTCTATCCTCTGGAATGTATGTGTTGTCGTCGACAAAGGGAGACCTACAACTGACCAAGGCAAATGGTGTTTCCTTGGCCAGAAGCGTGAGCGAGATAACCGAAAGATGTGAGACAATCTAAGGACTGACCCATTGAATGGGCGGGGTGGGATAGGGGCAGGGGGGAGTGTAGTGGACTCAAAATTCCTTTGTTCAGAGTATGACAGCAGGGCAGACCAGGCAGCAAATGAAACTGACTCATGGGAAAGGGATCATAGCTGTAATACCAGTGACGCTAACTACATATGGGAAATACTTGGAAGAGGTAGACACTTTTGGTATTGATGGGATCCAAGGAATACACATCGTAGAATACTCTGAACAAAGGCGACCCAAAGTGGGAATGTTGTCAAACTGTTACATGTGGGGTGGTGTCTAAAGACACTATTGTGTTACGATCTCGTGGATTTTTGGCGAGCCCAAGAAAGTAAATGCTCGATGGTGCTTTCAATTTTAGATAGTCTGAAAGCATGAAGAAGACTCTAGTGGGGTCTCTTTTTCATTGATAGTCTCCTGTGCCCGAAAAAAGGTTAACAATGTGCATAGGAGAGCTCGCCCATCCTTTGAGGGGGATGGGAGACTTCTTTACCGTTGGTAGTCCAATCAGGTCGGAAAAGATTAAACCTGTACTGACTAAATTGTCATTCAGATACTTTTACGAGCATGAATGAGACCAAGTTTGCTCAGCGATATTTTCTTGATGAGAAGGCTGCAAAAGAGCTTAATGACAACCCATGGTGAGCTTTTTCATAAAGTTCGGCCCCTCTGCCCGAGAAAGCATAAAAGGATGTAGAGGGGAACGGTCTTGGCTTGAATGTGCCAAGGTGGTCCTTTTCATGTGGTAGTCTACATGGTTCACAAAAGGAGATAAACAAAGCAATGTAGACGCCCTTTTTGATACTTTAACGAGCGAGAAAAGAAGCAAATGCGCTCGGCAATAATTTCACTCTTTTAGGAGTCAGAAAAGAACTTAACAGAAACTCTGGTATGGTCAACCGATCGAGGAGGCACTGAAGGTGCCCCCCTCTCGAGACTATGGACAGTGGTCCAAAGGTGAACCGTGCAGTATGGATGGAGCATGTGGCTCTTGAACATACCAATACATGCACGGGATAGATCGCGGTAGAGGCACGCGAATCGGTGCTATAGACACACGCAGACCGAGGTGGCTCTCGCACAGAGGTCAGGAGAGTCTTGTGTGAGTTGTGGTAGACGGAATGGACTACATATGATGTGAGTACAAGTCTGGAGGCACTTATGTGCCAAATGCATGCGAAATGATTTGCCTTCCGGGAGATGGTTTGGAATCCTGCATAAGTTGCGGTGGTGATGTGATGCAAGTACAGGTCTGGAGACACTTATATCACAATGTGGTACGTAAACGGAGGTAAATATCGGGAAGTGGGCCCAAAAATTACTTATTAAACATGAGACTATGGTCTCACTAAAATATACAGGATGAAATTTTGAAACCAATGGTGTGAACAACGTCCCAAACGAACTCCATATGGCCCAGTTATGTGAAAAGGAAGAAAATAGGTCAAATGGGGCATATAAATGGGTGGGAACCACTTTGTGAAGCGTCATTGTCATTGTTCACTGCTGAGTTGGAGAGGAGGTCCCTGAACTTCTTTTTCTGATTTCTCCTGTTTCGACCGGTGGTTTCGAGATCTGTGACTTGCAGGTAGTAGTTCTCGCAAAATCTATCTTTTTTAGTGGTTTAATTTTTGGGTTTTCCCACCTGGGGGTCCTCAATGAGCCTGCTAGGGCTTCTACAAGCCAGGTCGTGCTTTATGTGGGTAAAGGAGCGACTAGGTCGCTCATTTTGTGCAAACAGGTGCGACTGGATCACTCCTGTTGGGCAGAAAGCACCGATCTGAGGTCGCTTCTATTTGGCTAAAAGGTGCGACTCGGTCGCCTTTGTGAGGCATGTTTGAGCGACTTGGTCGCTCTTTTTGGACTGACAGGTGCGACCTAGTCCCTGGGTGGATTTTTCACTGAAAGTTGTGGTTGATAGTTGTCTTATGCTTATGCAGGATGCCTAAGACTAAGTGGTGTGAGAGAGACTGCAAAGACCTCCGGGAGGAGGCATTATGGGATGGGAATGTGTGGGGTGCACTGGCCTATTGTGGACTGCTGAAGTTCATGTGGATTCCCTTGATGAAGAGCTTACATCTACTGCTATAGACACTGGTGAGCTTCTAGGATATTGGGGAGGAGGCTTTCATGATCCAGGGGCAGCATGTTGAGATTACGCTGTTGGATGTGTATTTTTTTACTGGGCTCCTGATGTTGGGAGTCGTTGGCAACTTGGTGCCAGTACTGTCTTGTGGGGAGACGCTGGAGGACTTGTGTGATAGGCGATGTTACGCTACTGCATGTGTGCATGGTTCACACATCTTGATGTGTGACATTGAGGACTTGTCGATAAGGGATGTTACGACAATGGTGTTGCGTATCTTGGGTTCCACGGGGAACCACAAGATATCGAGAGGGAAGCTGCAAATGGTAGAGCATGCCATGAAGGGCACTTACTATGGATGGGCCCAGATGTACCTACTTGCCATCAACTGAACCATGTGAGAGAATCTAGGAGAGACCTTTTTTTTTCTCTTTCTTATGTGCTTTCTTTTTTGAGAAATTACCGACTCTACGTCCGCATCAGGCAGTGCAGGGTTGTGGTTAGTGAGAGTCGCGGATGCGTAGATGGTGTCAGATGATGGTGCAAGAGGTCGACAGTAGAGTGGCTCACTTCTTCACACAGGAGCTGCTAAAGCAGTGGTGGCAGCTCCCAGTGGTAGTTGAGGAGTACCCTTATGCAGGGATGGACTATCATGGGGACCCTGAGATGCCCCGACCTCCAGGCCAGGCCTGGGGACTAGCTGGTATGTATGTGTGATGTTTTTGTGTTCATATTTATACATAGAGTATTTTAGCTGGTTGATAGTTATGTGATTATATGCATAGACTAATGGTGTCTTTATTTGTGTATGCAGATATTGGTCCTCATCCTCCACCCGATTATCAGAGGCGTGTGGTCACTATTGCAGAGCCGGCGGTCCCTACGAGGAACCCTCATAGGTGGCTGCAGGAGGTGGACACTATTATGCAGCATTTGGAGCATCTTGCTGAGGGGATTTCTGACATAGGGTGGCAATGCTTGGACAATGAGCTAATTGCCGCCATTCATAGTGTGCCTCTAGACTGGACCTCTCTGATGAGGAGGATAGTCGTGGCCTATGATTATGTTCGTTGGGCGGCACGAGGGGATCTTCCTGCGGAGGACAATGAGTCCTCTAAGGAGGAGGATGACACCAAGCCAGATCATGAGGATGATTCTAGGTTGGACTAGCAGCCAGTGGGGCTGCCCCTAATG
>LPNX010360481.1:5028-19271 GCA_001517045.1 Pseudotsuga menziesii | reverse complement strand
TGAGGTTTCTGGGAACATGTGTGAATGTGATGGATTCAAATGTTCTAACCATCTGTTTAGTGCACAGGAATTTTCTAAAGAGGCAGGGATCACGTACCCGGTAATAGTTGTTCAACTAAGAGACAAGCAATTGGGAGTCTAAGAAGACATCGAGATGGCAGATACCCATCTAGAGGGTGATGGCCAAGAGGCCATTGACACCATCATATTCAGCCTGGTTGTTGGTCGCAATGCCCACACATATTCCATCGATATGGATCAACTCATGCGACGGGGAGTAGATGACCCATGCAACCGAGGCGAGGTGAGGAGACCATCTACTTGCTCCATCAGCAAATCCAATGTATCAACACGAGGTAGGATCCATCTGGAGCAATGAAGGAAACAATACATAAGAATCACTTTTTTTTTAAATGTGTAAAACAAAAAAGGACAAGACTGTGCTACAAGTTGTACTACACATCACTTAAAGAGGTGATGTTAGTGGGAAAGTGGTATGGACTTTGAGGGGGTCAGAGGTCATTCCTTTTTGAGACACGATGAACCCTAGGAGACGACCCATTGGGACACAGAAAATACACTTGTAAGGGTTCAAGCGGATTTTGTACTTGCGACATCGCATGAAGGCTTACCGCAAGTCGTCTATGTGTTGTTCTTGCTTCTGTGACCGAGCAATGAGGTTGTCAAGATAGACCAACATGATGTGGATGAGGTCATGAAATAAATATGTCATGGAACGCTGGAAGGTGGGTCCAGCGTTCTTTAGACCAAAGGGCATTACTTGATATGTGAATGTGCCCCACGGGGTTGTGAATGCAGTCTTGTAATGATCTTCTTTCCAGATCTGAATTTGGTTGTATCCGGAAAAGTTGTCCATGAAGGAAAAGACCTCATGTCCAGCACACGCATCGATGATCTGATCGATGAAGGGTGTTGGGAAGTTGTCTTTAGGACACACCCAATTCAGATTGCAGAATTCTGTGCAAATGCGGATGGTACCCTGTTTTTTATTCACGGGAACAGGATTTGAAACCCATGTGGTGTAAGCAATGGGGTAAATGAAGCTGGTTGTGCGCAACTTCTCAATTTCAACTTTGACCGCGGTATCTTTGGAGGGATGGATTGGCCATTTCTTTTGGCGCACAGGGACAACATCAGGCCATGTGTCGATGTGGTGCTCAACAATGGATGGATCCAACCTGGGAATTTCGGTGTAGGACTAGGCGAAGATGTCACGGAATTCTTGGAAGAGCGCTTTGTAGGAAGCGACTTCTTCTGAGGAGCAGGATTCCCCCAGCATAATTTCCTCAACAATATCAAGATTGGTTGAGATGTTGATTTTAATGGTTGGTGAAATGTTGGCCATGTTCCCTTCTTCGAAGGTATTTGGTGCTGGAGTGGGATTTTTGAACCAGTCGACTTTCCCATGAATGAAATCCTTTGTTTCAATGGAAAACTGGTCAGACTGCGACAC
Organism: Pseudotsuga menziesii; assembly: GCA_001517045.1. Classification (NCBI taxonomy): domain Eukaryota; kingdom Viridiplantae; phylum Streptophyta; class Pinopsida; order Pinales; family Pinaceae; genus Pseudotsuga; species Pseudotsuga menziesii. The sequence goes on along the minus strand of LPNX010360481.1, from coordinate 17,797 downwards.
AAGTTCTTCAGGGAGGAAGAACGAGCGATGGTGCATGTCATCCTAAGGGTATTCCGGAGTGGTTAAGGCTTCAAGTATCCCCTCGCTGTTGTGAAAAATGGTGAGACAGATCTGATGGACTATCGATGATTGCGAAGACAAGAGGGTCTGTGGATTTGGACAGCATTTAAATGGACATGGTGTCTAAAGAAGGAGGTGGGGGGTGGATCTTCAATCAGAGTGATCTCAGATTCAAGGGCATGTTGTCAAAGGTTGGCTAGGGCCATTTGAAACTTAGACAAGTCTTGGCAGTAGTGAGAATAATGTCCATACATTATGCAAAGGGCACAAGCATGGTTTGTTCTCAACGACTTGTTTTCCACTATTGACCTGCTCGGGAGTTCAAACACGGGGATGTTTTCTATTGTATCCATGGCATCCAAATGTGCGTGGATCATGGGAATCTCAGTGTAGTTTTAAGTTGCATGGCCCTATTCATCACACACGGCGCAAGGTGGGATCTGTCGAGGTTCAGTTGTTTCTTTTTCATTTTTTCCCCTGGCCCTTTTTGGGTGGGGCAGTGTGGGTGTGGGTGTAGTGGTTGGTTTTTGCGGGCTGGGTGGAGGACGAGATTCGACTGCAATGCATTGAACGGGAGTCAACACAACTTAGGGCATCAGAGGTTGGGCCGGTGAATTGAGGTACCACATGGGAATCCCAAATGTGAAGTTGGGTAAGTTTAAGGTAGCCATTACTAGCTTACTCATGACACCAAGTTGGGAAAATAGGAAGGGAATTGTGTGGAATGGGGAGAAGCCTAAGTAACTCCCTGATGGTTGCATTTGGGGATGTGGTTGTGGTTGCGGCTGCGCATAATGTTGTGGTTGCAAATAATGTTGCGGTTGTGCATAATGTTGCAGTTGCGCATAATGTTGTGCCTGCGGATGATGTTGCGGCTGTTGTTTGTGTTTAGGTGCAGTAGTGCTGGATGAGAGCATGCACAAATCCACAGTCTCATTTGGTGTCGGGGGAGGTGACACAAAGGGAAAGGAGGTCATCATGGTGGTGTCGGTAAACAACCCAAGGCCCACATTCAATAATGGGGAGGTGAGTCTGTCATCAAGGATAGTGTTGACCGTAGGGATAACGTTGGCTGGTACTATTAGCCCTTATGGATCATGATAAGTTAATTAATTGGTCAACCATCACGATTTTCCCGTCATGAGGGAACATCATGAGACAGAAAACAATTGATGCTACAGCTCTCATGGTGTACATATAACTTCTTCCGAGGAGAAGGTTATAGTCCAACTGAGCATTGAAAACCTCTATGTCAATCACTATTGTTTTCCTGGATAATGTAATGGGAACATGCGGGAGGATACCTTGGGCTTTAGTGGGGTGGCCATCATAAATCCGTAGAGTAGTTGTGGATGGTTGCAGAATTGGGGACCCAAGTTTTTTCCAGAATAAAGTTGACATGACACATGTGGATGCCCCCTCGTCGACGATGCACCAGTGCACAACCAAATTCCGAATGGATACCAAAATTTGGAAGGCAATGATTGATGACATCGACGGTTCTATGTTATCTGTGTCGAACATGATCAACTTGGAGTCAGAGGGATCTACAGCACCGAGGGTGACTAGTAAGGCCTTCTGTCGTGTTGGGAAAGTTTTAAGTACCTCAAGAGCGGACATGGCTGTAGGTGTTTGGGCCAAGTCATCAATGATGTGTAGCTTATAGCAACTCTAGCCATGGCATTATTGGCAACCCGCCGTATGGGGGGGCGTGGGGTAAAAGGGGGTAAGTGAAGAGGTGTATGGGTTGTTTTGGACGTGGATGTCGTTGATGGGTCAACAGGTTCGGTGTTTGCTCCGTAATGATTTCACCTGGTCTATAAATTGACCTCTTCGGTTGTCAAGGCTAGCAGGTGGTGAACACCTGTTTCTGCTGTCGTAGGTGCAGTTGGGGTGGTGGGATTGGGTTGGGGAGCAGATGTGGTTGCTACCAGTCCTTGGACTGGTAATGGGTTTTGGAGTACCATAGGAGGAGGTCCTAGTGTTGTCGGGTTGGGTTGAGTTGGGGTTGTCGTATTGGTAGCATGCCGAACTTCATTCTGAATGGCCTGCTTAGCGCGACCCATGAAGGGGCATTCATGTGTATAGTTCCCGTAGACCTCACATAATTTGCACAGTTGATTTGTGCATAACGGATCGTTGCGTCTAGGTGGGTTTGGTTGCTGGGGGTTTTGAGATTGTCGGTTCGCCCCGGCGTTGTTGGGAAGATTTGGTTGTTGATCGCTTCCTTGAGGTTGGTTGTTGCCTTGATTCCTGGCTCGGTTGTTTCTGGCTTGCCCTTGTTGGTTATTAAAGGTTGGTTGGTTGGGATGGTTTTGTTGTGCAAACACTTGTCCCAAAGGTGCTGGCGGAGCTGGGGCGGGGGCTTGAGCGACTTGCACTAGTGGTGCATAGTAGACTTGGGGGGCTGGGGGTGCCACAAATACGGGCATCTGTCCTGAATATTGTTGTGTCGGCCAAGTAGGTGCATGGGCCTACTGTTGTGGTGCAGGTTGTGTATAGGAGGTTGTACCTCCGGATTGAGACATCTTTCTTGAATAATCAGGAGCTTGGTTTGGGTAGGAAACACTACGGGTGTTGCTTGAGTGTGGCGGTATCATAGATGGTGTTGAGTGGTGTTGTGATTGATGGAAGATAGAGCCTATGATGCCATCTACAGCATGGTATTCCCCTATGGCATCCTGATAGGAGGTTCCTGCATGGGGAGCATATGGAATGATGGTGTAGAGGTATCCAGACTATGCGTAAATGAGGTCAAACTGTTGGGCCTTCAAGATGGCCTCTTCCTCTATTTGGGGATGTTTGGAGGTGATGTCCTTGGCTATGGGTGGCAGCAATGTTTTTAAGAACCAGTCAAGGAAGATCCTGTCATCAAGCTTGATCTTACACAAGCTGTGACCTCGCCGCCACTCATGGATGTGGTCGATTATGTGGGTCATAGTGTTTTGGTGGCAAGATAGCAAGATTTACACCCCTTCATTGTATCTGACAGGGAGTTGGAAATACTGTAGGAACATAAAGGCCAAGGAGTTGAAGTGTAGGTACTTGGCTTGTGGTAGCTCAATGTACCACTTGGCTGCAGCATCTGTGAGGGTGCGTTGGAAAATTCTAAGTCTGATCGAATCATCTATGATGTTGTTTGATGAGCACCATAGGTGAAACTTCATGATATGGTTTTGGGGGCACTCCCCTGCCTTTCCTTCAAACTTAGGGATGTCTAAGGGGATCTTGGTTGGCATGGGAGGCCAAAAATCTTGATGACAGATAGGGTCATTGGTTAACCTGGCCATGTCAGGCAAGTTAAGGCGTGCCATGAAAGGGAGGTTTAACCCAAGGTTAATATTGGAAGGACCGGCAATGGTAGTGGGGTTTGCACGAACATGATGTCCCTGAATGATTGGGGGCACATGTGGCATAGTTGTGGATGGGCCACTACCCCCAGGTATGGAAAGTGGGACAATGTGAGCGGAAGGGCCACTGCCCCCAGGTATGACAAGTGGGACAGTTTGACTAGTAGGTACAGGTGGAGGTAGTTGGGTTAAGACAGCCTGCATAGCAGTATTAGGACCAACTGTAGGGGTGTTGGTGGCGGTGTGAGGTATGGACATGGGTCCACTACCAATCACCAATCCGAAAAGTGGATCTGGGTTTGCACCAGCCATGGGGCTAGAGGGCATAGTGTATAAGTTTGGCTCAGATTGATATGAGTCTGAGTCTGAGTCTGAGGTTGTATGGCCTTATGACGATGTAGAGGCTCGTCGAGAATGGTCTCAACGTTGTTAGTTCAAGGACCTGGACTGTGGTGAATCACCTCTTAGGCGTGAAGAAGAGCATGGGGGATCAATTGTGTTTGGTTGGTAGATCAAATGGTGTAATCTTGTAGTGACGTTCTAGACCCCAGTTTTAGTGGCTTCCTATTGGCTTTCAGGTGGTCACTCGGCCACCGGGACTGCCAAGAGACAGTGCTTGGATTTTTCCTCATAGGGCATGTATTCAGTCGGTAGGAGTCGTTGCCTATTTCGCTTGGCAATTCCTCTCACCGACCAGCTACTTTGGGGTTCCCATTGTACTCCTCACAATGAGTTTCAAGGCTGAGCCCAAGTACTTCCCATGGTTAAGGCAGTCAGGAACTTATGTCCTCAAAGACTGCAAGGTTTTGAATTAATTTAAATTGATTGATTTTAATGGTTGGCTCAGCGTCGTGAACTGAGTTTGGTTAGCTTATTTGGTGTCATTATGTGCATGTTTAGTGTATGAAAGATTGTTCATTGTTAGATTATTTTATGTTATTAGTTTGGTGACTGCAATTATGGTTTATGAATACTTCGCAGACGTTTTTGGTTTGTTATAGAGATTACAGAATGGGAAACCTGTTATGAAACCAGTAAACTTTTGAAACAGAAAACTTGAAACATGCAAATAATGAACCTGAACTATTGCAGACTTGCTAGGTAACTACCTTACGCATGTATTCCTCTTCGACCATGAAAGAGTGTTGGGCTCTCAACACAGTGGGACTAATCCCACCCGTAGATCCTTAGGTCACTCTCCGAGTGTAAGGTCGGTGAACAAGTAAGACGCGAACGCCGTGAGGCCCCCTGGGACTACCACCCCCCTCTAACTTCCAAGTCACCCATTTTTAGTGGTCTCAAGCAATAATAAGTATAATTTCCTATTACTATATGAGCTTGGCCCTTCGTCTTATCCCAGAATACCTCGAAGGGTGATGACTGGGTAGAGGAGGAAGGGTTTCAGTAAGAGGTTAATTTTCAATTATTTAAGTGAAAAAACTAAAAATTAAGTTGCAATATTTTAGCTAAGCCCTACAACAAATTCATATGCATTAACATCTAACCAAATATATCATTAATTTACAGAAATTGTTTGCAGAAAGAAACAGGTTGTTGGACAATGGCGGCAAGGCCGCACTGACAGTCCGAACAGCAAAAAACCGAATCCTGAGAGACAGGTCACCCTTTTCGGGGCAAATGTAGCGAGGGGTGTGACTGGTTTTTCTGAAAAATAGGTGAGGGGGTAGCCCAAAAATCGAAAATAGATGCGATCGGGCTTTTGAGAGTGAAGTCACTCCTTTCGGTGCTAAATGAGCGACTGGGGCGCTCCTTTCAACCCGATAAGAGCAATTTGGCCCGTAAAGTGAAAAAATTTAAAAACTGGGTTGGGAACGACCGACAGTAACTTGTACTATGGTCAAACGGGCTCAGGTTGGCCTTAAGGGGGCTCGACTGGAAATGTAAATGATAAAAACAGAGATCTATACTAGAAAAAAACAGAAATCTAAACTAGGTTAACAAAAACTGGAAATAAACTGTAAAAATCCAGGGATCCTATGGGATCGAGTTGGTATGGTCGCTAAACTATAGTAGGGCTTTCGCCCTAGCTACGAGCAGAAAAGGCTACCTTCCATATATAGGACGAAAGGATAGAGTCTCTATGGATGGAAGAGAAACTTGCAGGAAAGGGTTAGTGAACCATACAAAACCTTGCAACACACTGTTAGAAAAATGACCCTACAAAGCAAGTAATCAATGGAGAACCTACAATCTACTGTTAGAAATAAACCCACACATACATATAAGCTGCAAATAAAAATAAACAAAGCATGCATCTCATTTATACCTAAGCTTTTAATGGAATATGGGCTACCATGCCCTAGCTCAAGGAGTAGCCTCTCCTTATTGGTTTGAATCGTGTGGAGCTAAGCTCAACACACAAGGGAAGTGGCCAATGGAGCAAATGAGAGAGAGGGGTGAATGGCTTGAGAGATATGGGTCTCAAGGCACTCACATGGGCAGAGTAATGGTAGGCAAATGAGAAATGTCTTGAGAGTGACCCCCACCCCTGTATTTATAGTTTTTTCTTGAGCTTTTAGGGTTTTAAGCCCTTGGTCAAGGATTTAGCCCCTTTCGCCCAATTCTTAGCTCCTTTGGGGATTTTAAGCTCCTTTGAGGGGGTTTAGCCCCTTTTTGGAGGTTTTAGCCCCTGTGAGAGCTATTTTGGCTCTTTTTAGGGGGTTTTAAGCCTTTTTGTGTTTTTTGAGCCTTTACAAGGGTGTGGGGATCAAACGGGGGAAATGACATGGATGTCTTTGTGGTGTAGGTCATGTAGAGCTAATCAGGTAATTTTTTGGGTTAACAAGCCTCATGAAAAGATTTACTCCATATATGAAAAAGAGATGTTGGCCATCATGCATGCCTTGGCCAAATTCCGACAATACTTGGTAGGCAACAAGTTTGAGGTGAAAACTAACCACAATAGTCTAAAACACTTCCTTACCCAAAAAGATCTAAATGAAAGGCAACAAAAGTGGGTAAGCAAGATCCAAGCTTATGATTTTCATATTTAATATGTGAAAGGAAAGAATAACATTGTAGCAGATGAATTATCTCGAAGACCTTCTTTTTCTCTCATGGACATTGCTAAAAATTGGAAATACATGCTACTAGTTGAATATGCCAAAGATAAGTTTGCTTGTGATGTATTAGATGGAATCATGGGAGAATATAACTATAGAATTTTGAATGGGCTGATATACTATAAGGGCATAATTTATTTGGTTTGAAATTCAGAGCTTAAGTACAAAGTTTTGCAGGAAGCGCATGATTCCCCACTAGCAGGCCATCCGGGGATCTTCAAAACCTATTGGCAACTAAGGCAAAGGTTCTATTGGAAGGCGCTGAAGGAATATGTTCAGAATTATGTGAATGAATGTAAGGTATGTCATCAAAACAAATAAAAACTCACAAACCCAACTGGTTTATTACAACCATTTCCCATTCCAGAGCAAAAATGGGACAATATATCGATGGATTTCATCACCGATTTGCCCAAATATTTGAGCAAGGATTGCATATATGTGGTAGTGGATAGATTGACTAAGTTTGCTCATTTCTTTGCTGTTACATACTATTTTAGTGCTGCACAAGTGGCTGACCATTTTTTCAAAGAAATATTTAGATTGCATGGGCTCCCCAAGAGCATTGTGAGTGATAGAGATGGTAGATTCATGAGCATTTTTTGGCAAGAAATTTTCAAATTGGTGGGCACTCAGTTGACTCCAAGTACAAGCTACCATCCCCAAACTGATGGACAAACAGAGAGGGTGAATAAATGGTTGGAAGGGTACCTCCGAAACTATGTGGGAGAACAGCAAAAAGCTTGGACAAAATGGCTACACTTGGGTGAGTTTTGCTACAACACCGCGTTTCACATGTCAATAGGGATGTCTCCTTTTAAATAATTATATGGTTATGATGCACTTACATTTTATGATATGATATTTGGTGATATTAGAGCTCCAAAAGATAAATATTGGGTAGAAGAAAGCCAAGAAATTTTAAATCTTTTAAAAGACAATTTGCAGGTTTCCCAAAATCAGCAAAAACAATATGCAGATAAATATAGAGAGGAAAGGACCTTTCAGGTTGATGATTTAGTGTATTTGAGTTTGCAGCCATACAAACAAACATCTCTCAAAATTAATGGAGCAGAAAATCTAAAGCCAAGATACTATGGGCCCTACAAGGTAATCTGGAAGATTGGAGAAGTAGCATATGAGTTGGAACTTCTGGAAGGGAGTAAAATTCATAATGTATTTCATGTTTCTTGTCTCAAGAAATTTGTTCGTAAGCAAATTGTAATTTCAGATACACTCCCTCCTTTGTATGATGAAGGACAGATCACACTTATTTCGGAAAAGGTTTTAAAGACTAGGGAGAGAATATTGAGGAGCAGAATAATCAAAGAATACCTTGTGCAATGGAAGGATCTACCAAGTGAAGATGCCACATGGGAAGAGGAGAATATTTTGCAGCATCCAAATATGAAATTGCTTGAGGACAAGCAATATTGGGTGGGAATAACTGTAATGTCCCCATTCAAATAATTGCATAGCAGGAAAATTCCATCAATCATACTAGTTCCCTAGGTTGGGTGGAAACATTGGGAACTTAATAAGAGAGCTAATAAATGGTGTTTAGACATTAGAAGGAATAAATATTTATTTAATGGATTTAATTAAATTAATTCAAGTGAAAAATTAAATGTCTATGGAGAATGGAGACACATGGAGACTATGGGGCCCACTCAAGCTAGAATTCCTATGTTAAATGGCATCCTCCTCTTGCAATCTTGAATCTATGGGAAGTCAAATTTTTCTGGATGGATTATAAGGTTAATATACTTGTACATATCCTTCATAGGTCTAATTTGGGAGGAATTGTAACTTACATGGAGAGAGGAAGATCCAAATGGGAGTTTCATGGACACTTGGCTAGATTCCCCTTACATTTATGACATCTATGACACCAATGATGGAGATTCTATGGAAGTTATGACACAAGTCAGATCTAAAGGATGAAAATTGACATATCTGACATGTCAGGCATGAATATAACATCTTAGAGGGTGCTCATGGGAGTTGGAGAAGGCCAAGAGGCTCCTACTTGAATTTGGGAGAAGAGGGAAGGTTAAGAGAGAGGCCAAAAGGCATAGCATGAGCAGCCACACCAATTCGACTTGGATTTGGTTTATGGATGGATTTGGAACCTTAGAATACCAATAATGTTTATAAAATGCATGGATCATCCATGATAATGCCCTTTTGATCATTTTTTAAAATTGTTATTGTGAAGAGAGAGAGCCAGTGGATGACTAGTTCAAGCCTTAGCCAATTTCGAGGGTGAATGATTCCCATCCTAGTTGGTGTTTGGAGAGGCCACTCAGGTATTTCAAGGAGATTAAATGGAGTCATAAGTTATAGGTTCCAGCTACAACAACTCATGGACATATCAAGTCCAGTTTGTTCTTCCTTTCATCTCAAGTTTTCTCACCATATTTCAGCTCTATGGAGTGAGGCGCACTTGGTGAGATATTCATCTCTTAGAGGGAGATTCTCTTGCTCCATTATTTTTTATTCTGATATAAATTATCTGATATTTAATTTCATAAATATATAAGGTCAAAATGCCAACAAATATCATGTATTATTGCTCAATAATGAAGAAACAATGCCATTTCCCCACTACCTTGTTGTAAACTCTTGTAATCTTGATGGATTCGAATGGATGTATAAAATATTGATGATTTATGAATGAATGGACTGTAATTAAATAATATTATGGGTTTCATGTTCATTAACTGAGAATTTTTGTCCATTGGGTTGAATTTCATAGCAATTGGAGCAAACTACACCTCATTTCCCTAAGGGTCCAAAACTAGTTTTTTATATTTAATTGAAAGAAGTGACAACAGCTATGGCAGGTCAATTGATTATGCATATGAGTCTCTGGTAATGTTTTCTGCACATATTCTGCTTCAATTTAATAATTTGAGTGGGTTTCTACACATTTGGGAAGCCATTTCTACCACTTACCCCAGGGGGGATTTGAGCCCAAAATTGCTAGTAAAATCATCTATCTTGTTCAGAATTTAGTACAGATTTGCAGAAGTGATTGGAGGGACATAATACATCCATGAACATAATAATTAATTTATTATATCATTCATACACCTTATCTGAATATTTGGGAGTAGTTGGGCTGATTTAGGGACCAAGACACTAAAACTAGTCAAGAGCCAAAATTGTGAAAAAATTTGGAAAATTGGGCATTTTGGTAAAAAATTTAAAAAGGGACATTACAAAGTGTATCATATAATAGCATAAATGTATGAAACATCATCATCATATCCTCCATAATGACTTCAAATATATATACCAATATAGAGGCTCACATACCAAGATCAAATATGAACTCTATCCATGAGAGGCATGTGTCATCACAAGAGAAACCCAAAAGCATGAACCATACCTTTTCAAACATCACAAGATGAATAAATACTAGAAAAAACAAAATAAACTCTATATCATGTCACCACATATCCCTCGTAACAATATTCCCAACGAGCCAAGAATTTTGTAATTTTGATTCCGTATGAGAAAGTTATGCCAATTTTAGTGAAGATGCCCATAAATTTCTCCTCCACAAAGTTTCGCACTTTTCTCCAAGAGTTGCAAAATACCAAAGACAGACTTGATTGGTGAACAAATGAAATGTTTGATATTTTATTTATATAGGTTTTGGAAGAAAGTTAGTACCTCAAACTGGGCCGACATGCAATTAAAAATTATAAATAATTAAATTCTCTTTTGTTTGGTCTGCTGATCCAAAAAGGTGGGTACACTAACTTCAAAAATTCATATCTCTTCAACCGTAAGGAGTTAGAAGATGCTCCACTTATCAAGGGAAATGGATTGGCGAGAAATATCTCCCTTTCATGGGTTTATTTGTAAATTCTTGATATAATCCCTTAAATTCTTTAATATGTTCAGAACGTCAAAGACCCCACACATGAGGGTGCCAAAGACCATACCACCAACTACAAGAGTTTCAAAGTCTTCTTCAACATATCAAGGAACGTCAATGGGATCTACCTCTATCTACATCCCAATATCCATATAACCACAAAGAGGACCATACATCACCATCAACAAGATACCAAGTGTGTGGGTTCAATACCCAAGACACCACATGCAGGGGTTTCAAGGACTCTTTCAAAGATATCATATAATATTTAAACAAGATACTTTCCATGGACTTCAATCCCATCACATAGGACTCCATCGCCAAGTGATGAGGGACTCATGACCAAATATTCCATCATATCAAAGGCTCCAAAAATCATGGGCTTACAAACCATCTTCACCCCTCCTTCAAGGATCAACATCAAGTGCATATAAGTGTATCCAAATTTCCAAGCACCATCATGTGTGTGTGGGTCCCTTCTTCATGCCATTTATGCATGTCAAATCCTATTAGTGGGCTTGTTACGGAGAGAAATTCCTATGGCTTGGGGTACCACAACAGACAGCTAGACTCCAGAAATCAATCTTTCCTAATATGCAATAGAAATAAAAACATCTAACACTAAAGGATCGAACCTCGTACCTTATTCCGGACGGTTGAAGTAGATCCCCGTTGAGCTTTCCAATCTTCAGCTTGAATTGTTATAGCACGTCCTCAACAACAAGTAAACAATACAAGCATACTATATTTCATGGTGTTAGATCTATTCTAGCATATATAATCAATAATGTATAAGCATTTGACATATTCCAATGGATGCAACATTCATTCAAATACACATTACTAGACAGGAAAAGATATTTCTATTAATATGAATCAGAGATTACAAGTGACAACCTCTAACGGCACGTCTGCGAACCAGAGAAACTGAATCCCCCACTTGGGCCTCCACCACCTCAATCCTCCATCACTCTGATAGAAAGCTCACTAACAAAGGCAAGCTTGGGAAGAACACAACAATGCTCCAAAGGGACAAAGGGATGCAGACTCAAGTATAGTTCTGGCAACAATGGACTATAGTTTCGGTACTCTCAATTCTCTCTTATGCTTTCAATGTCTCAATGGTTCCTTATATAGCTTTCCAAAGTGATACTGAAAGGTCGAATCCGTGTGATCTCAAGGCATATGGAAGGCCAGGAGTCATATGAGTCGGATCCAAGTCAAGGAACGGTCCAACAGTTTTGGATTATGCACACATCCCGATGTACGCAACTATATAGCGAATATCCGCGTATGTACGCGGTTATCGGGGAAAAGGCCGCGTATATCATTTTTCTAATGTTTTTAGGGATGGTCAATGATACATCAAAAGACAATAAATGGTCCATAGGGAATAATGAGTCTGCAGCGGGATAGGGGAAGGCCATACAATGTGTGATTCACCTAGTGTGGTGAAATCTGCTATAACAGATGCCCCCTAATGTATGAGATCAGAGGGGTTATACGATGGCCGAAATACATTTAAGTCCATCCCAAAAGTGAAGTGATGAAGGTACCCAAATGGAAGACCAGCCACCCAATCAGCATAATACCATAATACAACTCTGCATATAACTGCACATACATATAGTAGTCCCGGATACATAAGAGTACAATGGCCATGAATAGGCATGAAACATGATAGAACATATGTGGTCATCGCCATGTACAATATACATAGATCAGAATCTCCATGATCAAGATATACAAAGTACAATGATCTCCACATAGGCTGAAGATATATAACAGATCAAGATCTCCATAGTGGCTAGAAATGTCTGACATATACTGGAACAAGTCACGAGAGCTGAAATCTCATGAACACTGGCACGATCAAGGAGGTAGCACATAGTGGATGCCACCAAACTGGAAGGTCTTCTACACAAACCGCTACGAGTACATGTCCTACTATGTGAATAGAGGTGTCGAGGTCGAACATAGTAGTCCATCGTCTGATTACCGGTCATTGATGTATACCGTTAACAGACGCGAGATCACCCACCAATAATGAAAATGGGAATCAAGGTACTAGAGTGCAAACTAACAAGTGTGAATAAATGTGTTGAGGTCGAACACTTGAGAGAATCCGTCGATCAGGGGACATTGATGTATTCCCAAGACTGTCGATGGCGAGAGAACCTGCCACTGATGACTGCAAGTCTCAAGGCACTCAAAATGACTCTAGATTCCAATCCCAGAATAAATGATCTGAAGTCGATGGAATGAAATCCGCTGGAAGGAGGGCATTAGGGCATCCCCCATCATCCAACACGAGGTACTCAGCAAAGCTGTATAATGTGGAAGGACTCGATCATAAGGTGCACGAACCAGTAACTGTACTGGGGATG
>LPNX010360402.1:66596-92544 GCA_001517045.1 Pseudotsuga menziesii | reverse complement strand
AATCGAGCCAAAACCGAACAACATCACATCGTCAACGAAAAGGATATGTGTGATAGACAAAGTGGAGGATAGCCTTATCCCCTGGATTCTACCCAACGTCTTCTCCCTCTGGATGATGAAACTAAGTCCTTCTACCATCAACAGAAAAATAAGAGGGGATAATGGACACTTCTGAGTCTTGACGAAGTCCACACTTAGTAGAAAATGATGGAGAGGGAAGTGGTGACACATTCCATTATCCAGTTCACAATATCAAGTGACAGGCCTATCTGCAACAAGACAAGTCTCAGAAAAGTCCAGTTCACACGGTCATAAGCCTTTATCATATCCATCTTGAGAATGAGGGCTTCCAATCGATGAACCTTCATAGAGTGCAAAACATCTTGCGTGATGCCAACTACCTCATGTATTTGCCTCTTCTTCAAAAAACCAAATTGTTCCTCCGAGAGAAAATCCGCAAGGAAAGGTTTCAAATGGTGAGACAGAATTTTTGTGATAACCTTGTACAGTAAATTGCACAATAAAATGTGTCGAAAATCAACAAAACTTTTCGGCTGAGCACATTTAGGAATTAAAGCAACATAAGTCACATTCAATGCCGTAGGGATGCGACCATGAATCCTGCTATATTCCACTGCCCGAAGGATGTCTGACCCAACCAAATAAAAAAATGCCAAATAAAATTGGATTGGCCATCCATCCAGACTAGTGGCCTTGTCCTTAGCAAATTCATGCAATACAGTCTCAATTTCAGATAAAGTGATAGGTCTACCCACCCAATCGGCATCCTCATCCCCAAAACACCTGGGATAGAGGCTTAATACCTCCAGCTTTCTCAGCAGATGCACCAGCTCAGTGTCACTGAAAACATGTTCAAAATGAGACTTCCCCTCCATCATTAAAGCGTCGTCCTCCGAAATAATGTTCCCCTCATGATCTAAAAGGTCCCAAACTGAGTTTGCATTCCTCCTGGCACTTGTGAAGAGGTGAAAAAACTTTGTATTTGCATCACCGAGGGCGACCCAAATCACCCTACTCTTAAGTCTGATTGTGGCCACTTCGATGGCCAAGATCTCCTCCTTGCGCTTCTTCAAAGCCACCAACTGACCCGACTCCTCTTCAAACAGAACTCCAGTAGGTGCCGACAGAAGAATGGCAATTATCTGCTCATTGATCTCAACCAACAACCGCTTCAGCACGAGTTTCCTCAGCTTAACCCAATGAGTGACTTCTATTTTCAAAGCATTGAGCTTCGATAGAAGTGTAAATAAAGGGTTTGATTCAGTGATAGAACAACAACATGTATCCCATGAGTGCCGAATGAAACCTTCAAAATCAGCCTCCAACAACCACGAATGGTTGAATCTGAACAGGTACAGGACCTTCGCCTTCCCACCCCTCCTCTCCAGAATGATAGGAAAATGGTTAGAAGTCTCAGTCGGTCGGATCCAAGATCTATGGAGAGTCATAAGCGGCAAACATCTATCAGCAACTAAAAACTGGTCAAGTCTTTTACCTATACCCTCGTTTCCCTGCCGACCATTACGCCAAGTAGGGCCAAGTTTAGCAGGTGCCACATCGACCAAGTGCATCGAGGAGAATAAATTTTGGAAAAAAAGACCTAAAGAATTACACCTAGCATTCGCCCCCCATACCTCGGCCATCAAAAAGGTCAGATTTAAGTCACCTGCGATGACCAGATGATCTAGTGAAAGAAGCCCCATCGAATGGACAAAGTTCCAAAAAGCCTCCCTGTTACAGTAGGAAGCATTAATATTTAAAAAGTTTGAGTTACAATGGGATTCCATATCAAAAGCCTCCAGCAGAATACCCGTGGAAGTCACAAAATGCTTGCAACAAAAGAGTCTCGGGTCCCAGGAAGCCAGCAACCCACCCGATTGTCCGACCGCAACAACAACATAGAACTCCCATCCCGGAAAGAATTTGGCCGCAATCACAAGGGCCATTAAGGATTCGCAAAGGGTTTCTTGAAGAAAAACAATAGCATGATTTAACGAAGAGAGAAGAGTACCGAGGGCTAGCTACTTGGGGCGCCCTCCCAAACCCTAGACGTTGAAAGACACAAGCCGCATCTAGGAATCCCCCCAATGGGTATTTTGTGCTCTAAGAACCCTAGTAGAAACATTTAGAGTCGGACCGTCGTTCAAACGCACAACCTTCTTAATCGAGGTGGACAAGAGAATGTAAGTTTCCCCTTGCCCCTCTTGCCCCAAACCCCAACAACCATGACTAGACTTCACCTTTCGGGCCCGTCTAATGGTGACATTCTCATGACGAAGAGAGGTTAACGACAGAGTAGAGGGGTAGCATTGAGGTTTATCAAAGAAAATATCTAAAGATACTCTAAGGGCAAGGTCAGTGAAAGAAGGCAAGGTCGTCGAACTAACCTCCTGACAGGGGCCAGGAAGAGAAGAAGGCAGTACCATACCCCCTGAAAACACAACCCGTGGTGCATCCTTATCCAAACCACACCCTAAAGGATCCAGATTAAACAACTCCAAAACCCCAGAAGGAGCAGAAACCAGTTCATTACCTCCCCCATCGACACCAACAACAAGAGGATCTTCAACCTCCAAAGGATCACCACTCGAAACCACCTCACCAACCTTAACACAATTAGTCAAAACCTCAGACCCACCAGGCCCAAGATCCCAAGTACCGTCTCCCCTAGCCCATTTGCCACAAGACAAACCATCAATAATCCCCAATGACTCCGGACTGAAATCAATGCAAATAGAGTCAAAACTTGGGGGGATTTACCATAGTTTGGCTCAGCCAGAGCACCATCTTCATCTGCTACCCTGGACTGTGTTAAGGATTTA
Source organism: Pseudotsuga menziesii (assembly GCA_001517045.1). Classification (NCBI taxonomy): domain Eukaryota; kingdom Viridiplantae; phylum Streptophyta; class Pinopsida; order Pinales; family Pinaceae; genus Pseudotsuga; species Pseudotsuga menziesii. The sequence goes on along the minus strand of LPNX010360402.1, from coordinate 89,701 downwards.
GGAGTCGATATAGAGAGGTCCTTCAAGCCCTCACCATGATGTGAGATAAAACCAACATGCCGTTGAGAACAATCGCACTTCAAGTGTCCAGTGGGCGCATAGGTGACACCTAAAAGGAACATGGAGATAATCCAGTCACTGCTTAATCAACTTACCATCCCAATCAATGTAGAGAATTTCCTCCAACCCCTCATGCACATCAATCTCCATGAACACTTTGGCCATGCGCTTATCAAAGGCATGGATATGTGTCTCGTCAATCGCGATGAAGCACCCCAAGACATCCCCAATCGCGTGGAGCGATTCCTTGGACCAAAGCAGTAGTGGGAGCGCTGGTAAAAGGACCCATAAGTGTCGCATTCGAGCCTCTGACCGAAGAGGGTTGAAATCGCTCCACCATCTCCATAGAACCAGAGAACCTTTGTCGATTAGCCAAAGCCCATCCAAGATGCGAGTAGCGCCCCCCTCCTCAAGGAACAAAAAAACGAACCAACCATTTGAAAACCTACTAACCGAGGGAGCGTAGTTCAAGTGAGGCTTCCATGAACAGACAATCCAACTAATCCACCCCTTCTTATCAAGGTGGAAATACTCGCACTGGCCAACCAAAGCCCTGGTGCTAAGGGCAGAGGTCTTAGACATGATGTTATCCTTATTAACAATGAAGCATCTATGATGGAGAGAGGTCTTATAGGACCTAGCATTACTCCACACCCTGGAAGAGTCCTCAACAAGCCCACCCATAACTGGACATAGGAAAACAAGAAAAGACCCCTAAAAAACCTCATCCACAAAAACCGCCACCCCCCTGCTAGCCACCGACACACTAGACACCAAAAACCCACACCACCCATGAAATACCACAACACCAAAATACCGCCTAGCAGTTTTCCCAAAACCCACCCACTGAAACAAACCAGTAGCTCGAACCACCCCCAAAACACGCAACAGTAAACAAAGACGAACCCTGAAACCCACTAGAAAAAAAGGCCAAAGAACCCTCATGTGATCAATGCACTCCGACCGACCACCTTGTCTGCCAAAGAAAACCTAGCCCTAGTAAAAAGCATCTCACCCCTAGCAGAAACAAAAGACGGTCCCCGATACACACCAGACATAGTAGAAAGGTCAGAACAATCTTCACGGGACCAGAGTATTTCAGTCCACCACCGAGCTAACCCCCCAGCCCAGCTAAAAGAAAAGAACTCCATCACACACCACCAACTGCATAGGACAAAAAGGGCTCTTCTCGAAAACCCGATGAAACCCCACCCCAAGAACCAGACCGCTTTTGTCACTCACATGTGGGGTAGGTTTATGATAGAATCTACAACTAGCAATTGTACCTAGGGGTGCAATAAAAGAATGCCGTGTTGCAAGCTAAGCAAGGAGATGTGGACATACACAACAAGAAAGACAATTTGAAGGGTTGAACCACAAATTTTAGTTAATAAAATCTTATGGTTGATACAATATTTTAAAGACATTATATTCTTCACATAATTGGCCATAACATTATCGGCATTTCAAAAGTAATCATGAAAATTATTCTTCTCTCATCCAAATGACAATGGATTGTTAGTTTTTGTAGTTCTTATGTTACAATCAAGTAACATTGCATAAATTTATGGATCTATCTACTAAATAAATAAAAATATTTCAAATTTATAAAGAGAAACAATAAATAATTTATTTATACATTCCTTAAATGTGGATCATTAATATGGAATTCATAACATTTTGAATCTCACCGAAAAAAGAGGGTAGGTTAATGGACATCATTGGAAAATATCTCAAAAAATATAAAGAAAAACTTAAACTTGTCCAAATTCTAATAATATAGAAAAAGAGGGTAGGTTAATAGACATCATTGGAAAATATCTCAAAAAAATATAAAGAATGTCTATTGTAACCTTTAGTAATGTCATGCCTTGAGATTTATGTATTGTTAATGCCCATGCCATTTAAGTGGGATTTGAGTACAACCCCCCCTTTGTATAGGTGGAATTGGTAGAAAAGTAGGATTATTGGTATCCCATGTAGGACAAATGTACTTTTGGAAGTTAACAACAACAAATGTTGGAAGTTATGGAGATGCTGGTTTGATTTGTAGAAAATATCAACCACTTGTCTGAGCGATCCATTAACAAGGCCTGCTAAAACCCATAAGTTTGATGTCCATTTTAAGTGGGATTTGAGTTTGACCCCCCTTTTGTATAGGTGGAATTGGTAGAAAAGTAGGATTGTTGGTATCACATGCAGGACCAATGTACTTTTGGAAGTTAACAACAACAAATGTTGGAAGTTATGGATGATGATGGTTTGATTTATAGAAAATGTCAACCACTTGTTCGACCGTTCCATTAACGAGGCCTGCTGAAACCCATAAGTTTGATGTTAACATTACTCGCTGCCCAGAGAAAAGCAACATTGGTGACACTCTAGTTGCTCATCTTCAATTTGAGAAGTAGCATGGCAAGTTTTTAAACCTAATTCTCATTTAGTTACTACTAAATTTATCTATCCATGGCGAGTTTTTAAACCCAATTCTCATTTAGTTACTACAGAACTTATCTATCCATGGTGAGTTTTTAAACTCCCTTTTTTTGTTACTAATTTTATTGCTTAGGCTGACTTGAAAGGGGTACTCCCTTTAGTTGGTAGTTAATACTACACGTAGATCACCCTTGAATGGTTTGAAACCCAATCATTCTTCCCTAACTCATGAGCGTTAACTAAGATATTACTCTATTGTCTTTTACAAAATATAGTGACATTAGAGTTTCTTGCTTGTCCCTATCAATCAAGATCTCCTTCTCCATAATATAGCTTATACTCTATTAGGGTAAAGGTAAGGTATATCATATTCTTTATCGCTGCTATGACACATACTTGTCCCTCATCTATACGTTCATGACTTAGTTATCCATGGGTCCTTTAATAGTATCTCTATACACACTTATGCACCTCATATTTGTTCAATAAAATATCTTATTTTCTCAAATTAAATCTTGTACGTTTTCTTTATACCTTATACTTGGATTTTGTTGACCATAATGGTCTCTAACCATTCTTACATATCTCAAAAGTGTTGAAATATTGTAACTTCGAAGAATATTCTATATGTATTTCTTTGTGGTCCTCGATGGTCCTACCGGGAGAACCACTTGTATTACTTTGTACCTCGATGCTCCTAATCGGAAGAACTAATAAGAGTCATGAGGAAGTCCCCTCTAATTTTAAAGGTGGGTCATTAGCACCCCAGTGTGGTTACTTGAGCCTACATGTGTAACTCGAGCCTACATGATTAACTCGAGCCTACATGACATATGAGTTAACTTAAGTGAACGGCTGGATATAAATAGAGGTGTAGTGCTCCTCATTTGGAACACACACACTCTCACTTGTATAGCGCATTAGTGGAGAAGAGAAGTAGCTAGAGAAGGAGGAGGATCAGGCTTTGATCTCCTTGCTGGTTTTATCTTTTATCTTTTTGGGGCATCTATATTGAGGAAGCTTTTGCTGGGTTTTCCTTTTAGGGGTTTCTTAGGATAAATCTTTGTGTTCCTTTTGTATGGTTGTGCTTGTCTATCTTTTAGTGATCCTGTTTATATGCTTTTGTTATGAAAATGAAATGAAATACTGATGTCTTAGCTAAGCATATGAAAAGTTAACATGGTATCAGAGCCACCCTGAAAAGAAGACATTGTGCAGCTACAAAATCTATGGCTTCTTACTTTTTGGTTCTCTCTCCATAATCGATCAGCAAAAGAAGGCTAGGCTGACTCTCCATTGAAGGGCGCATCTTTCTGTTGAAGCAGAATTCGATTCCGAGCATTTTCAGTTTTTGGTGTGGGAAATTAGGGCTTCTTGCAGAAGAATAATTTTTGAGTTAGCCCATCATAGGATTTCTCTCCTCATCAAAATCGAATTTTAGAGACCTGAATCAAGATTTTTGGTTGGGTGAAACTTTGGGAAAGTCAAACCCTAATTTGACCCGGAGCTAGGAAAAACCCTAAATACTAAACTGCTAAAATTTGGTATATTCGCTATATCCCAACATTGGCGAAGGTTCAAGAGTGGAAAATTCCAGAGACTGAATATAAAATCCTGATGAACACTGTATCCAAAATTCAGCCTCAGATTTGCTATATTCTAGGAGATATGATCCCTCCAAGTTAGGGTTCTAGCCTCTTCCAGAATTCATCCCTAACCAGGACACCTAGGGAAAATTGCTATAGCTTGGGATACAGAGGTCCCAATTGAATTCCTGAAGATGTTCCATAGATAGCACGTACTGTACTTTCTATGGTCTGAATTTCAGAACCTAAAGATGAACCAGTGACATGTGGCATGCTGTACAACTTCACTGTTCTGAACAGTCCTGTAACAGGTCACCTTAGGAAAATGATCATAAATCCCAATTGGTGAAACTAGTTCTGATGAAACCTATGGTGTTGGATCAGGGACATGCGAGGTTACCTCAATGAGAAATTTTAGACATAGAGGAGTAGCAAGTTCAGAGATATCACAGAAATAGTAACAGGAATTTCTGCAGAAGAAATTGGAAAACTAGGGCTTCCTGTTCCGAGAGCTTCCCTCCACTGTTTTCAGAAAAGGAGTACATTGGACAGCTCCATTTGAAAAGATCTATCTTTATATCCAAAAATATCTAAAAGATTCCAAGTTTTGAAAATTAGGGTTTCTCTGACAAACCTTAGATAAGCTAGCTCCGAAAGCAGGACGGGCACCTCAAATCGGTAAGATCTAATCTTTTACTATTTGAATTTGAGGTTCTCATTTCAAAGTGATCTATAACATCAGCTTGATGATAAGCTTGGTGAAGTTGAAAACTTCCAAGCATGGAAGTATTTGATCTCTCTAAAGAAAATGAATTGGACACCTACATGAGTAGAGAGGTTCTAGTTCTAGAGGGAGATGATCCTCAAAGCCTTACACAAGAAGAACTTGATCAAGGCCAAGAAGATCATTGTTGATTCAATCACGGATCAAATTGTACCACAAGTGTCTTCCCTTAAGACACCAAAGATGTTTGATTCCTTGATCAAGCTATTTGAAGATAAGAACATAATTCAGAAGATGATAGTTGAAGAATGTGAAGATCCAGAATGCATAACATCTTGAAGCGGTAGAAGAAGAAGCAGAGAATGCAGAAGTGGTGATAGCCACCTTGAATGGCCTCCCATGATCATGGGATTCATTCATGCGAAGAATGTATGCCAGAAGGAAGTGATTACTTTCAGCTCGACTCATAAGAAGAGAAGAAGAATATGGGAGCAATTGAAGATCAAGGCCTCACCATTCAAAGAAGATCCCTCATGCGATGAGGAATATGAAGAACTCAATTCTTGAAGAACCTCTTATTCATCTTATCATTTGGATAAGAAATGATGATTTCATGAATGGAGAAGATGATAAAGCAGAATGATCAAGATGGATTCTACCCATGAAACAAATAAAAGATAAGTATTCAATTGTCATTTCATGATAATGTTTTGTTATACATTTGATTATATTCAGTTGATGTGTTATGCATGATAGATTGTTTGCATTAATGACTGTATACTACTAATATGCATGTGATGGGTAAGTAGCTCATGGTGCTATACAACTCTCCATTGCTACTTATTTAGAATGAAGCTTCCTTGCTGACATATTGGATTAGTGCACAATATCAATAATGTCATGATAGAAATGGAAGGCATCTAGAAAGTTTCTATGAGATATGGATGAATGTTGTATTGGCTAAATAGTTGCATGATGCATAATAATTTGTTGTTATGCATATGTTTTATGAAATAGTTCTAACCATGCAATTGATGCATTTGAATTGTAGGAAATGTCCTGTACAACCTCCTAAAAGAAGGATGAGACTTGTTCTGAAGAACAAGTGATGACAATTCAATAAACATGAATATGAAGCTCCTAGGGTCAGAGACACCATGACGAAAGAAAGAGCTTCAGAGAGCGGTAGATCCACCTCGAAGGATGAAGACCACCATGGGTATGAGAGATAACTCAAGATGAAGAAAAGAATGCTATGAAAGAAGCTATGATCAAAGAATAATAGTTGATCATGGGGAATGATGTATACGATATGATTTCAAGACATAAAGGAAAGTATGTAGTATCCTCCATATGGATATACAAGAACAAGTGTTCAAAGCAAGGTTCATGATTTGCCTCAGAAAGAATAGACTATGACATGACATACTCTATTGTCCAGTATATATCAAGCATAGAACCACCTGTACAGAATGAAGAAGGAAGATAATACTCCACTTCAGGGGGAGTGACTACAGAAGATATCTGAGCTCAACACGGTACGACATGATGGACAACTTCAAGATGGATCGAGACTTTTGGGTTCCAACCTTCAAAGTTGCCATGTAGAAGACTAGGATATGATGATGATATGACAAGAGGAACTCATGGAAGATGTTATGATATAAGAATACTAGAATGATGTTTGGGATATAGTACTCAAACCAGAAAGAAAGAATGTGGTATCTTACAAATAGATTTGCAAGATAAAATATGTCGCTGATAGAAGTAAGGAAAGACTTGTGGCTACAGGTTTCTATAAGAAAGAGGGAATTAATTCTGAAGAGACACTTACTCCAGGAAGCAAGGTACACTTCCTTTAGAACTATGATGGTAGTTGCTTCCATGATGAAGTAAAGACAATCCTTCCTTAATGGTATGATTGGGGAAGAGTTTTACATTGAAAGGATTTGAAGTTGAAGACAGATGGACTCATATATGTAAGAAGGCCCTCTATGGCATGAAGCAAGCTCCCAGAGCTTGGTATGGAAGGATAGACAATTTCCTGTCAATTGTGGGCTTTACCAAGAGTAGAGCTGATCCTAACCTTTATCTCAAGGTTGTAGAAGATGAACTTGTCATCCTGTTATTATATGTGGATGACTTATTCTTGACAGGGAAGGAGAAACAGATCATGGAAATCAAGAAGAAACTAGCAGAAGAATTTGAGATGAAAGACCTTGGGTTAATGCATTATTTCCTAGGTCTGGAAATATGACAAAGTTCAGAAGAAATATTTCTCAACTAGGGAAAGTATGCAGTAGAGATATTGAAGAGATTCAATATGTTGGAATGCAAATCCATGGGCACACCCATGGACTCCAACTTGAAGCTGTTAGATGATGACTCATCAGAGTTAGTGGATGTGACTCATTACAAACAGATCGTTGGGTCATTGATGTACTTAACAAATACCATACCAGGCATTTGTTTTGCTGTGAACACCTTAAATCAATATCTTGTTCAACTAAGACGGGTTCACCTAGTAGCTGCAAAACATGTGATGAGATATCTGAAAGGGACTATAGAACTTGGTCTATACTATGATGGTAGCCATGACTACAGATTGTATGGCTATACAGATGCATATTGGGTTGGAAGTATCTCAGACAGGAAAAGCACATTAGGTAGATGCTTTTGTTTGGGGTCTGCTATGAGTTCATGGTTTAGCAGGAAATAGTCCAGCGTTTCTCTTAGAACAACAAAAGAAGAATACATAGCAGATTGCTCTGCTAAGTTGTGAAGCCATATGGCTTCGGAAGCTGATATTAGGTCTCCTTGACCTGAAGATGGATACTACATTGATTCTATTTGATAATGAGAGTTGTGATAACATAGAACCCTGTGTTCCATCGTAACACATAGAAATATGATATTTCTACATACAAGATAAAGATGCAGATGATGATGTTTCAGTATTCCCATACTGAAGATATAGATGATGTTTCAGTATTTACATATTGTAGATGCAAATGCTGGCGACTCTGTATTTCTATACTGAATATAGAGGTGATGATGCTTTCAATATTTCTATACTGAAGATATAGATGATGATGCTTTCAGTATTCACATACTGGAGATACAGACGGTGATAGTTCAGTATTCACATATTGAAGATGTAGATGATGATGATTTAGATGATGATGTGCTGACGAAGCCTCTGTCTCGAGTAAAGTTCGAACACTTTCGAGACAAGCTTGGTGTTGTTCAGAAAGACCTTCCTCGAAAGGGGGAGTCTTGATGTTGCAGTAGGATTGTATCATCCCTGGGAACTTGCCCTAAAGTGATCCGGAGACCTCCGTCTTTGAGAATGAAGTGGGATTGCATCATCCATGGGCACTTTCCCTAAAGTGATCCGAAGACCTCGGTCTTCGAGAATGAAGAGGGATTGTATCATACTGGGAAATATGTCCAGAAGTGATCCGGTGACTTAGGTCATCGAGAATGCGGTAGGATTGTATCATCCTTGAACTTCTGTTCAGAACAGATCTAGTGTAACTTCAGTCATCGAGAATGTGGTAGGATTGTATCATCCTTGAACTTCGGTTCAGAACGGATCCGATGTAACTTCGGTCATCGAGAATGTGGTAGGATTGTATCATCCTTGAACTTCGGTTCAGAACGGATCCGGTGTAACTTCGGTCATCGAGAATGTGGCAGGATTGTAACATCCTTGAACTTCGGTTCAGAATGGATCCGATGTAACTTCGGTCATCGAGAATGTGGCAAGATTATTTCATCCTTGAACTTCAGTTCAGAATGGATCCGGTGTAACTTCGGTCATCGAGAATGCGGTAGGATTGTATCATCCTTGAACCTCAGTTTAGAATGGATTCGGTGTAACTTCAGTCATCGAGAATGTGGCAGGATTGTATCATCCTTGAACTTTGGTTCAGAACGGATCCGATGTAACTTCGGTCATCGAGAATGTGGCAGGATTGTATCATCCTTGAACTTCGATTCAGAACGAATCCGGTATAACTTCGGTCATCGAGAATGTGGTAGGATTGTATCATCCTTGAACTTTGGTTCAGAACAGATCCGGTGTAACTTCGGTCATCGAGAATGTGCCAGGATTGTATCATCCTTGAACCTCAGTTCAGAATGGATCCGATGACCTTGGTTATCGAGAATGTGATAGGATTGCATCATCCTTGGGATTTGAGTCCAAAAGAGATCCAAAGACTTCTTTGTCTTTGCACTGGGGGCTACTGCTGCTGATGATGATGTTTCCTGATCGAAAGATCAGAGTGTGATGAGATGATGATGTTTCTGATTGAAGGATCAGAGTGTGATGATGATGATGATGTTTCTGATTGAAAGATCAGATGTTGCTGATGACGATGATGTTCTCTGATCGAAAGATCAAAAGTTGTTGCTGATGATGATGTTCTTTGATTAAAAGATCAGAATATGATGATGATGCTGTTGCTGCTGATGATGATGTTCTCTGATCGAAATATCAGAATATGATGATGATGCTGTTGCTGATGATGATGATGTTCTCTGATCGAAAGATCAGAATATGATGATGATGATGTTTCTCTGATCGAAAGATTAATAGTTGCTGACGATGATGATGTTCTTTGATCGAAAGATCAGAATATGATGATGATGATGTTTCTCTGATCAAAAGATCACAAGTTGCTAATGATGATGTTCTCTGATCGAAAGATCAGAATATGATGATGATGATGTTTTCTGATCGGAAGATCAGAAGTTGCTTATGATTATGATGCTGCTAATGATGATGATGTTTTCTGGTCGAAAGATCAGAATGAGATGATGATGATGATGCTTCTGATCGAAAGATCAGAACGTGATGATGATGAGATCCTGATGATGATGATGTTGTATTATCAAAGTATGATGATGATGACGTATTGATCGAAAGATCAGAATATGATGATGAGTTGATGTTAGAGTATGATGATGTTCAGTTGATGATGTTTTTGATCGAAAGATCAGAGGCTGATGATAATGATGATTCTGATTGAAAGATCAGAGCATGATAATGATGATGTTGATGTTTTGATGATGTTTTCATGATGATGTTTCTGATCGAAAGATCAAAGTATGATGATGATGTTGTTGCTGATCGAAAGTCCAAAGTGCTGAAGAAGTTGTTGCTGATCGAAAGGCCAAAGTGCTGAAGAAGATGTTGCTGATCGAAAGGTCAAAGTGTTGAAGATGATGTTGCTAATCGAAAGGTCAAAGTGCCGAAGATGATGTTGCTGATCGAAAGGTCAAAGTGCTGAAGATGTTGCTGATCGAAAGGTCAAAGTGCTGAAGATGTTGCTGCTGAGTGAAGAATCAAGATGTTGAAGATGTTGCTGATCGAAGCGGTCAAAATACTGATGATGCTGAAGACTAAAGATTGAAGATGAAGACTACATGATGTTGAAAAGCTTCCAATGATTTATAGATGTATCACCCTGATGATGTTGATGATGTCCTCTATCTCTCTCCTATTATTGTTGTTGTTGATGTTGTTATAGAATACCCTTCTCGTGAAGGGGGAGTGTTGAAATATTGTAACTTTGAAGAATATTCTATATGTATTTCTTTGTGGTCCCCGATGGTCCTACCGGGAGAACCACTTGTATTACTTTGTACCCCGATGCTCCTAATCGAAAGAACTAATAAGAGTCATGAGGCAGTCCCCTCTAATTCTAAAGGTGGGTCATTAGCACCCCAGTGTGGTTACTTGAGCCTACATGTGTAACTCGAGCCTACATGATTAACTTGAGCCTACATGACAGATGAGTTAACTTAAGTGAACGGATGAATATAAATAGAGGTGTAGTGCTCCTCATTTGGAACACACACACTCTCACTTGTATAGCGCATTAGTGGAGAAGAGAAGTAGCTGGAGAAGGAGGAGGAACAGGCTTTGATCTCCTTGCTGGTTTTATCTTTTATCTTTTTGGGGCATCTATATTGAGGAAGCTTTTGCTGGGTTTTTCTCTTTAGGGTTTTCCCAGGATAAATCTTTGTGTTCCTTTTGTATGGTTGTGCTTGTCTATCTTTTAGTGATCCTGTTTATATGCTTTTGTTATGAAAGTGAAATGAAATACTGATGTCTTAGCTAAGCATATGAAAAGTTAACAAAAAGTTCCCTCAAGATATATTCAATGATTTCCTTCTTGTTATCTCTTATATCTTATGCGGCGTCACGGGACACACTTTTTGCAACCATCGGATATACTTCGAGTAATTCATATAAATTTTGGGTATTTTATCTTTGAGTAAAGAAATTGTTAGCTACGCATTCCAAAGCATATACCTCCTCCTCAGTTTTTTTAAAACTATAGATCCTACCAAATCTCACCACCAATTTTACTTCTACATAGTTAGAACATATAGATAATGTTGGTTCATCGATTCATTCTTACTATGTACTCTTTTTTTTAGTTAAATCCAAATTAATTTGGTGAAGCCATGTAACCAATGTAATCTAACTTTACAATTTAACCCTATAAAGCTTATTATCAATCTTAAATTGTAAGGTTAATTAATTAATACTCTTTATTTTATAAGTTAATTTGGTGAAGCTAGGTAACCAATTTAATCTAACTTTACAATTTAACCCTATAAAGCTTATTATCAATCTTAAATTGTAAGGTTAATTAATTAATACTCTTTATTTTACAACATTAGACCCTTATTTATAATTTCTAAAATATAATTTATTGAATCGAATGATTACATTATACATTATTTTATCAATCTAATAAACTTAAATAATGTAACAACATTTACTTTAACTATCAAAATTTAAACATTTTAATAAGTTTAATTAATTAACAGTTTTCTTTTATAATAATGAATTTTTAAATAATTATAAAACATAGTTATTAATATTTACATATTTACAAAATACAATAATTTTTTGTTTAACAATTTAAATACCTACCATACTAAACCTTAATGATCAAGAATTTTTAAATAATAATTATTATTTACATAATCCCTACATTGTAGAATTTAAATATTTAACAAATTTTTAAACCTTTATGATCAATAATTTTTAAATAATAATTATTATTTATAGAATCCCTAAATTGTAGAATTTAAATATTTAACAAATTTTTAAAATGTTTCCACAAACCTAACACTAATCCGCAACCTAACCCTAAGATCTACACCCTCCATTGCATGAGAGCCATGCGCCTCACCTAGGGCGGCGCACCATTGCATGAGGGCAATGCGTCTGGCCTGGGGCAACCCATTCAAAGTAAAATGTAAAGGGGTAAACCCTACCTTTTTTTTACGGACTCAAAAGCTGAGTGTTATGCAATGTCAGTGTGGCTCTACTGCTACGCCACTGAAGTGCCACTTTATGAGGTTACTCAAAAGAACCACCCTCCTGGTTAAGTTTTGCAATACTTTCCTTTTGTTTTTGTTTTAGGTTCATTTTTGCAAATATACATCTATTTTGGACTGATTTGTAGAGAGCTTCCCTTTGGTCAGCTTTCCTTTCTCCTCTAGCGCGACTAGGGTAGTAAAATGGTCGGGTGTGTGGTGTATATGGTGTTGTAGATATGGCTGAAGGTCAGGGATCAATGCTAGCTGCAAAACCCAACACTGTCAGAGCTACGCTTTGCTGCCATAATCCACCCCATTGGCTGAAGAGCTGTTAACGTATGGAAACATTTCCATCTTCATAATTTGTGGTCTAGTCTAGAAGGTTACAGTCCTGGATGTGCCCTACATTCTCCTTGAGCATTTTTTTTGTGTTTATATATATATATATTAACAGACTTTGGAGGGGAGCGTTCACGACAGACCCACTCCTTCCCTCTGATTCTACTACGAGCTATGGAAGTGGCCTGCATGATGTTAGGTCATCTCCTAACGCCCACCTACTCCCTCAACCCCATCGTAGCCCTTGGCCTATAGCTTGGCGAATGGGATACTATGAGGAAGGGCATGTGGTGCAAGACTTTGGTCCCGAGTTGGCTCTCTCTCTCCTTGTCGACTTGTGTGATCTAGCTCCATGCCTCGGTGCATTGTCCAGGGCTTTGTAAATCTAGCAAACAGTTTTTTGAAATGTTGTTTTTGATTCAAAACTCATGATACTACTGTGTAAGATATGAAGTTTTTGTCTATTAATGGGGAAGTAGAATAGGTTTGAACAATTGTGCAGCAGAGTTTTTGTGTCGTCTACAACAGTTTTTTGAAATGTTGTTTTTTATTCAAAACTCATGAATATCAAAGGCAAAATGTTGTCTTGATCAAAACTCATGAATATGAAATAGAAGAAGAAGAAAAAACGTCGGTGATTCAAAACTCATAATTATCAAACATAAGAAGAAAAACAAAACCAAAAAACTCAAAATTATGCAAAAAGCTCACCCGGATTCACTGGATATTCATACCTAGCCTTGGGTGAAACGCTGTGAAAAGGCTAGGTATCTATAGGACCGTTGGTTTCCTAAAGAAGTATTGGAAATCCAATCCCTTGTATTTTCACTTATAGTATAAACAATCACCTGCACCCCCTATAACTCCTGTGCAACTATGAAAAATGAGAAGCACACACAATCTCCCACATAGAAATAAATATCCCACATAGAAATCACAAAACAAAGTTCGTATACGGAGTTAAATCACTGGAACAGAGAAATATCATTTGAACAGTAATAAATCATAAACCTATCAACTCTCCTAGCATCTTATTTGAGTTCTCGATCCTTAATTTCAATAATAGTAGGATGTTTTTAATTAATTTGAAAAAATGAAAGTACTTTATTATATAATAAAACATAGTGGCAATTTATTCAAGCCATAAATTATATACAATTTAAATTACCTGATTATTTCGTTAAACATAAAAAATTTACCTTATTATTTTGTTAAACATAGATACTCTCATCACCGTATGTAATTTTTTAAATTTAAACAACCTCATCATTTCCTTTTACATATATTTTCATCATCTTATATAATAATAATAGTTTTTTTTAAATTCACAACTTGGATACTAAATTAAATTAGTATAATAATTTTGTTTATAAAATAAGGAACAATCCCTATGTATGAGACATACATACGTCACCCTCTCCATTTTTTCATATGAAATACATTCAAATCATACGATGGAAAAGATACATTTACCTAGAACTTTTTTTTTTTTTTAAATCGATACAATATATTCATATTTACGAGAATATCTATTCTAAAATCATAGAACCTCCATTGCTATATATCTAAGGTGTTTATCTTTCAATGTAGAATTTCGTTCCCAAAATATCGTTAAGGTCACATATAGTGAACGCTCTAATTTAATTGTTTATATTTATATTGAAAACATAAATGTCCAATATTGCATTGAAAACATAACAACATTGGTAAAAATTACATCTTTAATTTTGATGTCCAATATTATACGAATTGGCCAATGCGAGTATTGCCATTACAATACTTGCACTGTGTAGGGTCACCATGGGAAAGGAGGTCGAACCCCAACAACCTATTGAGAATTCAAAGTATTTGAACAAATTGGATGAAGGATTTGGTTTCATGTGCATTCATATCTCCATGGAGTTACTATTCCACCTAGATGGATTAAGCACTCCAAGAAAAGTATGGAACAAGCTCGAATCATTGTTTGGAAAAGTAGGATGAGATGAGAGGTTATATTCTGGAGAATGATCTGGTTTCTCTTCAGCCTAGCAACTTCAAAACCATTCAACAATTCTTCACTAAGTTCAAATCCTTGTTCATGTAGTGCAAGCTGTGTGGGATTGACAAGAAGGGTGAGCAATTGGTGCTCTCTATTGAGCAAACTTGGCCCAAAATTCTCAGTGTTTGTATCCAAGTTTCACTCTGGGAGACTCACTAATCCTAATTTGTGAATGCCATCCCTTGATGCCTTCACAAAATATCTTATTCAGGAACAAGATAAGTTGATACAGATGGGAGTCCTCAGAGCCTCCAAAAATCAAGCTCTCTTGGCTAGGGTGACAAAGAATGTGCAAGCAAAGGGTAATAAAAAAGGAAACCATAAGAGGAACATTTAATTCGAACCAAAGGAAGAGTTTGATCAATTAGATGGAGCCTCAGGCTCTAGAAAGGAGAAACATAAGATTTTTGACAAGGGAAAGTGCTCCTACGATAAGGAAGGAAACCATACATAGAAAGGTTGTATGAAGAAGACCATAGATTAGATGTCAAGACTCCTTGAACATCATAATATTACCCTCCTTGAAGGGGCAAGGAAGGATGGTTCTAGAGACAAGAGTGAAGATCAAGAGATATGCCATGCACTAAAGGCTAGATTTTCAAAATCCCATGCCTTCCTCATTGATTTAGGAGCCTCCAACCACATGGTTTCCTCTAAAGAATCATTCTCTTCATTAAATTTTACTGATGGTCCAAGTATTCACATGGGATATGACACTCAAAATCCAAGCTAAAGGGAAGGGTACAATAAAATTAGAGCATGGAATGTTAAAAAATGTCTTATATGTGCCCTCTTTAGCAACAAATTTGTTGTCTATATATCAGATGACTTATATAGGATCACCAAAGCGAGTTGTATTTGATCATGAATTAGTGGAGATCTCAGATATCCATAATGGGAGCCTGATAGTGAAAGGTGTTGCAAACCATGCCTCCAAGGCATATGGGTTCTCACATTTTTTTCCACACTCAATTCCACTGCAATCGCAATAGCCATTTAAAAGGGAAGGTAAACTCATTCCACCTAAACCATTTGCATATGATGATGTTTCAATTGATGTTTTGGATTCAAAATCCAAAGAAGAGGACCAAGATGACGTTCAATCATATCGAGATCTAGATCTAGTGCCTACTCCCAATCCTAGGCCTAATTGGGCTCAAAAATTCATTGAGGCTGTTGGGAACATGGCTGGAGATTCATCTGAAAAAAGGAGAATTAGATCTCATTTTCAAGATGAGAACCTTACATTATGTCATTCAAATCCACTTCTCCCAGAGAGGTGCTACAAAATCCCATAGAGATGCTACATGATGGTGAGGTCTGATCAACAATTATGCATAGTGTCTTGCCATGATTCACCAATACAAGAATCCATGAACACAGAATATGAGTCAATAAAGAACAATGGGACATTGAATCATGTCTCTCTTCCTCCAGAAGGAAGAGACAAAAGTAATTTTCTATATGGTAAATTGGAAGAATAAATCTACATGGAAAAGCCTAAGGGGTACACAAATGATTCTCTCTTGACATGCATACTGAGGAATCTATTGTATGGGATCATGCAAGCCCCTAGGGCCTGACATCTCAAGTTGAAATATTCCATACTATCAAAGATGTTCGAAAGATGCTAGTTTGGCTACAAAAGCAACAAAATTTATTCTCCTATCCGGCATCAGATTGGAAGAAGGTGGAGAGGATCACATGCAATGTATCAAGGAACTAGTGCACACAAGGACCATCACAATGCATTACTTCTCCACACAGGTGCAGATTGCATAATTTTTTCACAAATTTTTTTACTTGGGAGGAATTTGTCTCTTGGTGTGAAATCTTGATCTTGGTTCCACTATTCATTTTGAGGCGAGGTTTTCCTAAGAGAATTCCCCCATTTCCTTGGTTTATTGAGCAGTTACTTTTTTGTATTATTTTGTATGGTTGACCTTTGGTTTTAGTTTCTAGAGCTCAGGTTTTCCAAGTTTGGATTAAGGGGGGGAGTTAGGATTAATTATAATCCTCCCTTGACCACCATAGTCTAAATGTCATTTCCTAGCTTAGGAGCATGTTTCCACTTCACTAGTGACATGGGAAAATCATATGGGGCCCACCTACCACTTGATGTTCCAGTTTGCATGAGTTTATAAGCTACAGAGGCCAACCCCTATAATTTAGGAACCCACACTGAGTCTTGGGAGTTCCACCATCAGTTCACCCTAGTCTGTGTTGAGTTATCCTTCGACGGGCATCAATTAGTTCATCTCCAATTATCCTGGTGCCACATTTACTTTATTTAAGGAGGTTAGGAACCTTTTCCTACCTATCTTAATCAATCAATTGATTGTGAACTAGTTTAGTTGTCTTGAGTTAAATTAGTGAGCTTATAGTGGTGATTTTCCCACAATTAGTTAGCTTTGGAGTCATTCCAAGTCGTGGAATTCGAATCACACCTAGTGGATTCGAATCATGTTCATTGTATCATCATCGTATTACATACAGATTAATAGTAATGTGAGTAATGTTATGCTCACAAATTATTGTCTCTTGATTTTCAAATTCACCATGATTGTTTGATCATTGTACACTAAATTTCTTCTTCCTTCTTCAACCTTCTTTCACAGTGAGGTTCATTCTAGCGTAAAGATCCAAAAGGTTCATTCTAGCCTAAATATTCAGAAGCTTTGCTAAATTAAACACTACGAACATAAAAGAATATAGTTGTTATGATTCTCTTTCAAGCTCTCAAGCCTTTTTGTGCCTACTTCATATCAAATTAGATGGTCTTCTATACATAAATATTTATATTAGAATATAAGATTTTCATTCCATTGTACATAAATATTTCTATTAGAGTAAAATATTTTCACTCCAATATACATAAATATTTCTATAAGAGTAAAAGATGTTCACTCCATCATAATAGAGTATCCAAAATTATGGTATAATATCAAAACTTTATATATAAATATTTAATTTTAAATTGTAAAAATTTCTTTTTAACATATACACAAATTATTAGAATTGATTTGAGAATTATTTTACAATATGAAAGGAATAACATTATTTATATGCGTGGAAATGGTTTTTAAAAATAATTTAAAAGAGTGTAAATGTAACATCCCTAAATTTCATAAAAAATTATTTACTGCAAGTAACTTTAGAAGTTCCTAGGAAATAATTCTGAGAGATGTTATATTTCATAATTCTTCAATTACAGTCATCCTTGACCTACTTGGTCATAAAGTTTATAATAAATTTAACATAATGTTTTTCTGAAATAAATAATAAATATTTATTTTTCAGTTCTGGGTATGTTACAAACAACCCCCCTGAAGCTCAACATTATCCTTGACGTTGCTTAAGTTATTATGAGTCTTCTTGGAACAGAGATGGATATGCCACCCACATATCACTCTCTAATTCCTAGGTCACTTCATCTGGACTGAGGTGTTTCCATTGCACCTTTACCTGTCCAATGGTGCGATTATGGAGAAAAATTTCCCTCCTGTCGAGAATACAGTCCGATTCCACCGAAAAATATCCTTCTGGTTCTAGCTGGATCACATTCCAGTCAATCACATGAGTAGCATCATGTACATACTTTTTCAAAATAGAAACATGAGAGACATTATGTATTCTAAGATTATGTGGCAAGGCTAACTGATATGCCACTGCTCCCACTTTTGCCAATATTTCGAATGGTCCGCAATACCTGGGTGCTAATTTAGCACACCTCCCTAGTTTAAAGGAGTTCTTTCTGGGTTTTAATTTAACAAACACATGCTCACCTACTTGGAATTCCTTAGGAGTTCTTTTAAGGTCGACATGACTCTTTTGTCTGTCCTGAGCAATTTTCAAATTGCCTTGTACCTGTTTTACTGTTAGTTCCAGTTCTTTTAACAAGTCAGATACTAACATTAAATGGTCAACTGGATTACTCCATGTAATAGGAGTTTACATTTTCTACCATATAATATTTTAGAAGGACTAAGCTTTGTTGAAGCTTGATAATGGTTATTATAAGCAAATTTCATAAGTGCAAATAGTCTTCCCATTTCTTGGGATTGTCTTTAACATACATTCGTAACATATCTTCTAGTACTTGATTGACTCTTTCTGTTTGTCCATCTGTTTGCTGATGATGGCCAGTACTGAAATTCAATTTAGTATCCAGTCCTTTAAATAAAGATTTCCAAAAATTACCAGTAAATTTAGGATCTCTGTAAGAAATTATTACCTTTGGAATTCCATGCAAACAGAAGATTTCTTTCATAAAGATGTCAGCAATGTTAGCAGCTTTATAAGTTGTTTTAACAGGTATAAAGTGTGCTACTTTACTTAGTTTATCAATAACTACTATTATTGAATCATTTTGTTTTTGGTTTTTCGGTAAGCCAGTTACAAAATCAAGATTGATGACTTTAATTTGGAATTGGTAATGGTTGTAAAATACTTGCTAGGTGTTGATGTTCAGATTTAATTTGCTGACATTCTATACACCTAGCTAAAAATTCAGCAACTTCATTTTTCATATTAGGCCAAAAATACTCTTTTCTTAACATTGTTATCATCTTTTGATACCCCAGATGTCTGGAATAAGGACTTTTGTGTACTTCATTCAAAATTAGCAGTTTAACTTCCAATATATTTGGCACATAAAGTCTGTTTTTATACAGTATTAGACATTTTTCATTAAAACTGTAATATGTAATTATATTTTCAGATACATTCCGAGTTACCTTTTTTTTAAACTTTGGTATTCTGGGTCCAACTTTATTTATTTTTTCAATTTGTCTTCTAAATCAGTTTTATAACTGCTAATGGCAACTACAAAACTTGTTACTACATTTCTGCTTAAGGAATCAACCACTTTATTTTCTTTCCCTTTAATGTGTTTGATTTCAAAATCATACTTTCTAAGGAAAGCTAGCCATCTAGCTTGCCTCGCGTTTAGATTTTGCTGGTCAAACATATATTTTAGGCTTATGTTATCATACATCAACAAAAATATTTTACCTATTAGGTGATGGTGCCACATTTTTAAAGCATGGATTATAGCATCCAACTCTAAGTCATAAGCTACGTAATTCTTTTCGTGAGTTTTTTTAAATTCTTTGATTCATATGCAATTGCATGACCTTTTTGTGTCAGTACTCCACCCAAACCTTCATTGCATGTATCAGTGCATATGACGAAATATTTGTCTGGATCCTCTATTTTTAGAATGGGTGCAGTGGTTAATAATCCTTTTAGTTTATTAAAACCGTCTTCACAGTTCTTATCCCAAACAAATTTCTTACCTATTTTTTTCTTCTATAATGATGTTATAGGATTTGCAATTTTCAAAAATCCTTTGATAATTTTTCTGTAATAACTTGTTATTCCCATAAAGGAGCATACATTAGTTACGTTCTTAGGAACAAGTCAATTAATTATTGCTTTTATTTTATCCAGGCCTATTGATATCCCTTCTTTGGATATTATGTGCCCTAAATATTGTATCTTATCTTTATAAAATTCACATTTGCTGAACTTCGCATATAGTCGATGTTCTCCTAACACTAGTAATATTATCGGTAGGTGTTCATCGTGTTCTTCTTTGGTTTTAGAATAAATTAATATGCCATCTATAAATACGACTACAAATTTGTCTAAGTACTTACTTAAGACACTGTTCATTAAGCACATAAAGGTTGGTGGTGCGTTAGTTAGCCCAAAGGGCATAACCACAAATTCATAGTGCCCATATCTAGTTCTAAAAACAGTTTTTAAAGATATCTTCATCTTTAATTCTGACTTGGTGATACCCAAATCTTAATTCAATCTTTGAAAATATCGTCGCTCCGCATATTTGATCAAACAGATCATCAATGCAGGGCAGAGGATATCTATTCTCAATTGTCATTTTGATTAAGTTGACGGTAGTCTATACATAGACATAAAGTACCATCTTTCTTTTTAACAAAAATGATTGGTGCTCCCTAAGGGGATACACTTGGTCTTACATAATGTTTGTCTATTAATTCTTGCAATTGTAATTTTAATTCATTTAGCTCCAAGATGTTCATTCGATAGGGAGCCTTTGAATTAGGTACCGCTCATGGTACTAATTCGATTGTAAAATCCATATCTCTCTTAGGAGGCAATCCTGGAATTTCTTCCAGGAATACATCCCTGAAATCTTGCAGGATTAGAATATCCTCAAATCCCGGCTTATCTTCTTTTCCAATTTGTTCATTTTTTATTATATGTACAACAAACACTTTACAACCCTTTTTCATAGCTTTTTTCATCTGTAAGGCTGAGATTTGTCTAACAGATATTTTACTAGGTATTCTTGTGACAGTAATCCTTTCTCTTTTATTATTTAAAATAGTAAAAGTTTTCTAAAAAATAGTTTAAAATCACTTAGTGTTTTTTCTTCCAATCCATTCCTATTATGACATTATAATTTCCTAATGGTAACACATTTAACTTGACCTGAGTTTCAAACTGACTCATAAGCAAGTTACAATTTTCAACATAATTGACCATCTTTCTTTTAGTTCTTGTAGCTAACTGGACCAACCAGGACTTTTTAATTTTTTTTAAAGATAAGCTGCACTTTTCCACTATGCTAGGAGATATATAACTTAAATTGGCATCTGGATTAATCAATATGGAAATCGATTGGTTTTTTTTATCATACCTTGCATTTCCAACATGGAAGTCGGGTGGTTCGCTTGTCGGTTCTCCAGAGATGCATTTATTCTGGGCATCTCATTTGCCACATCTCCAACTATTTCCTCTTCCTGGATAGTATGTATGTTGTTGAAGTTCCCCTTCCGGTTCGGGACAGTACTTGGCATAATGCAATCTTTAACATTCCTAGCATTTGACAGGTTCCTTTTCTTCATTATTTTTAACGAAGTTGTTAGGAATATCCCTTCCTTTTGGTGCTGTAGTATTTTGTGGTGCTTTATTTTTAAAATCAATTCTCTCATAGTTATTCTTGGAGAAATTCTGGGATTTACTCCCAAAACTCTTATTTGACTTAAACCCTCTTCTCTTCTGGTCAAAGTGACTTGTCTTCTTAGTCTTCTAATTAGGTAAACTTTCTTTTTTCTTATTGTGTTCATAACGGAAATCAACTTTTCTCCTAGAGCTCCGTCAAGAGTCTTCGGGTTATCAAACTCAGTCCTATCTTTGAAACTAATGGACAAACAACTTAAAAATATTTGTATTTCAGGATTTTCATCAATTATGTAAGGTACATACCTTAACAGACTTAGAAATTTACTGCTTAACTCTTTCATTGACATGGAACCCAATTTTAATTCATAGAATTCCTTATCTCTTTCCTCGTAGTATTGTTTAGATAAAAACTTCCTTTTAATATTTTTTTTAAACTCTCGAGGTTAAGTACTTCTCCTTAAGATTTTTGACCCTTTTTATATCTTTCCACCAGATATCAGCTTTTTCGGTCAAACTGTAAATAGCCATCCGGGCCTTTAGTCTGTCAGAATAGTTGTAAATCTAGAAATATTTCTTCATTCCTGACAGCCAAGCTTCTGCTTCTTCACCTTTCTCTACCTCTCCATTAAACATGGGAGGCTGTATTTTTTTGAATTCCCCATAAATTTATTCATAGGGTTTATACTTCCTTCTCCTAGGTTTTTAGTCACTTTCACAACTATCACTTATGTATTTATACCTTCCCTATGTGACCTTGCATTAACCTCTGAAGAAGATTCACTATCGGAATATTTTGTTTTCTTTCCTTTATGGTTGTAGGACGTTGTTTCATAATCAGTTTCATAAACATTTTGCTTATCTTTTCCTCTGTTATGCATATTGTCTAATAACATCTGATTCATTTCCAGAATTCTTTCATTGTCTATTTTTACAGTTTGCAGTTCCTCTTTTAACTCAACTATTTGTAGTAACTCTGGATTATTCAGTTCTACATAAATGTTGTCCGGGTTGTTGTGCTGAGAATCATTTTCAGCAGATGCTTCAATACCTTCCATTTTTCTGCAAAATAGATTTTATATTTCTGTACAGAAATACATGTAAATAAAATTAGTATATTGCTTTTCTTACTTATATGCGAGTGAGCCAATTAGGGCTAGTGTTTGGAAACCTGGCTCTGATACCACATGTAACATCCCTAAAATTTCATAAAAAAGAATATTTATTGCAAGTAACTTTAGAATTTTCTAGGAAATAATTATGAGAGATGTTATATTTCATAATTCTTCAATTACAGTAATCCTTGACCCACTTGATCATAAACTTTATAATAAATTTAACATAATATTTTTTCTGAAATAAGTAATAAATAATAAATAATTATTTTTTAATTCTAAGTATGTTACAATAAATGTATCCATAAATTATATTTTATATATTATTATGTTATGGATTTAAGTAAGAGAATGCGTAAATAGTTTACACAATTAGCCTTTGTGTACATGTATTTTATTATTGGTGAATACTACAATTGATTTACTTATATTGTTTAGTATATACCAGCGTAGATCCAAATCCTAGGCTCTATCAAGCGCCGAGATGGATCAAATCTCTCCAGGTGCAA
>LPNX010360402.1:11165-66235 GCA_001517045.1 Pseudotsuga menziesii | reverse complement strand
CATATGCAAAGCCACCTAAACCATGTACAATAAAACCATGGGTTGTTTAGAATGCTTTGTACATGATTTTAAAACCATGTGCAAGGCCAACATTGTTTTGGAGATAATTCAATTTTGTGTTTTTTCTTGACCCACATTTTTTTTTACGGATAATTAAATTTTTACTTCTCTATTGTTTTGTTAGGTGGGAAGATTACAACATCTCCCCCATATTAGATTGTTTTTTTTTTGGAATAATTCAATTTTGTGTTTTTTTCTTGACTCACATATTTTTTTTACAGATAATTAAATTTTTATTCTTTTATTGTTTTGTTAGGTAGGAAGAATCTTACAACATCTCCCCCATATTAGATTGTTTTTGTGGCGGACATTTATTTTGGCCTATTAGAAAATTTATTTTTTATTAATAAAAATAATTTTACGAATGTGATATTTTTTTTTATTTCGTGTTACAAAATCTCTCCCATAATATTCACTTTCACTCTTATTTTTTGCCGACATGTTAGTAACGTTACATCACGTTACATCACGTGACAAGATCTCCCCCATACTGGGCTGTAGAGCGCCTCTCGGCGCAATAATGATGTGAAGTAAATATGTTACATAGAAATAGAGATCCAACATATTGTTAATCAACTCTTTTTAATGAGTAAATGCTTAAGATTGAGAAACACTTTAGTATAGCTTATAAATGTAATGAAATATGCACGTTCGCAATTTAGTAGCTAGCTACTTAACTATATCAATTTAGTATCTAACTACTTAAGTAGTAAAAATATTAATTATAAAATAAATTTATTAAGATAAATTGTGAAAAATAAATAAGAAAGTAATTTGAGTAATATTTAACATATTAATGTTCAAATATATATAAAAAACATTCATTCTTATTCAACATATTAATGTTCAAATATATATAAAAAATATTCAAAGCATGAAGTAAACTCCACTTCTTTTTTTTCATGAATTGTTGTTTATGGTCGACATGAATTATTTTTAATGAATGGTTGTTTATTGTGAATATTTAAAATTCTAATATAAATTATTACACCTTAGGTAGAAGCATAAACATAAATGAAATACATATTAAAATATTAAAATAATTTCTTTAAAGA
This sequence comes from Pseudotsuga menziesii, assembly GCA_001517045.1. Lineage (NCBI taxonomy): Eukaryota > Viridiplantae > Streptophyta > Pinopsida > Pinales > Pinaceae > Pseudotsuga > Pseudotsuga menziesii. The sequence continues at coordinate 65,120 of LPNX010360402.1, read as the reverse complement.
TACAAAATTATGTGATTGGTTTATAAAAAGTGATACATCTCAATTTAAGTTATTCAAAATAATAATGAATCAAATAGCACTTTATTATTAAAAAAATATAGAATTTGGTTGAGAGATTTTATATATGTATACTTAAATATTATATTTATATTAATTAAACATTTGTATTAAATTTATTAAGAAATATGTGGATGGTGTATTTAATGAGAGATGGTTTATTTAGATGTTTAGGTATTTCTCAATTCAATTAATCTTCAATTAATATTCTATACTTATCATTTTCTTAATTAGTGTGAATATTATGCTGATAAAATTATATGTAGTGTTATGTAAAAGTTATGATAATCTATAAGGATTATGCGCAATGGGAGATGATATTGTAGACATAGCAGTGATACCGATATGATTATGACACCATAATATATATTATTTTTATAGGAGATTATAATCCAAAATAAGTTGTACTATTATAGAGGCACACCTTTCTAGATTTGTTGATGTATCTTGGTTAAGAAAATCACAATAGTACACCACTACTCAATAGGTCATTAGTCATACCATGTTCATAATGCTCCATGCTATGACTAGAAAATATTTCATTGGGGAGTGTAAGAGTAGAATGACCTATATTAGCTAGACTAAAAGAGTAGCCAAGAGGGAGGTGTTTTAAATACTACAATGAGTTGTGGAGATAATGGGGATAAAAGTGGTTGGTTTATACTTGTTGATAGCTATAGTGTTGCAATGTTGTGCGATAGGTGTTGAGTATGGTTGTCATTGATGTCAAAGAATATTAGTAATGACAAATGAATAACCAATATGCATAGAAGATAACATTCCATGACATGATAGTAATGTCATGATGGAAAGGTGTAAGATAAAGGAATAACAAAGTGAAGTTATGAAGTTGGACGATCTAGATCATGAGAGAGAGAAAGATCAAAGGTCTAGTATAGTTTCCGCAATTCCAAGGTGCAAGCTTGTTAAAGCTACAGAAGAAGATTTGTGGAAGTCATTTTCGAGAAAAGTTGGAAAGTATACCCACAATTCGCAATTGTGGAAGACAAACTGTGGAAGCTGTTTCGAGAAAAGTCGAAAAGCATATCCGCAATCCACAATTTCAGAAAGGTAATTGCGGAAAGCTCGTTGCAGATAGGAAATTGCAGAAAACTAACTGCAGAAAGGATATTGCGGAAAGGTATTTGCAAAAAGGTAATTGCACTAAGGTCGTTATGGAAAGGTAGTTGTAGAAATCATGCTAATAATTTCACAAATTAAATGGAGAGGTAATTTTGAATTACAGAGAAGTAATTTCGAATTGTTTTTTGGTTGTGAAGAGTCATGATGAAAGTACATGACTGTTAGATGATGATACGTGTTTGGGGGTATATAAACAACGCTTTAAAATTTCAAATAAGTGTTTGTGTATATTGTGCGTACGTTAGTCAGAGATCAATTTATCATATAAGGGTGGTTGAAAGGTGCTATGGAAGGCTCTACACTTGCAAGGGGGTCGTAGCCTCCTTCCAGTAGCAACTGTTAAATATGGTGTAGTAGCATCCTTTGGGTAGCAGCTGATACATCCAGGGGGTCGTAGCCTCCTTCTGGTAGTAGCAAGTAAATAGGGTGTAGTAGCTAATGAAACTATTGTAAATAAAATTTTGTAGTAATAAAAAGTGTTGGTGGTTTTCCCAATTGGGATTCCACGATTAAAGTTGTGTTCTTTGTGTCTTGTTTATCATGTGTGTTAATGAATAAGTTAAAAATGGCTTTAATTGTTAAAAATTAACAATAATGATTCACACCCCCCTCTCAATATTGTCCAATATTCCAACAATTGGTATCAGAGCAGGATCCTTCACAACAGTTTAATCACTAGAAGGAATATCCTATCAAAAACCATTATGGATCAACAAGAAGAACCAGAAACCAACATACCTCCATTATTTACAGAAGATAATTATGCATACTGGAGTGTAAGAATGAAGTGCCATCTAATGTCTCTTGGATACAACGTTTGAAAGTCGGTTGAAAATGAATACGAAGTACCAGGCCACCTATCTTTAAATGGAGATGAACTAGACCAATATGAGGCCAATGCAAAAGCCCTAAATGCAATCTTGAGTGGGTTAACAAGTTCAGTGTTTGTAAAAGTCATGCAATGCAAGACAACCAAACATGCCTGGGTAAAATTAAAAATTGTATATGAAGGAGTATCCAAAGTCAAACAATCCAAACTTCAGACATACAAATGACAGTTTGAAAGTCTAAAAATTAAATAGGAAGAAAATATTGTAGAATATATTTTAAGAGTAGATGAAATTATCAATGCTATTAGAGGACATAGAAGAGTAATAAAGGAGAGAGAAGTCGTTGACAAAGTACTAAGAACCTTGCCCATAAAGTATGACTCAAAAGTATCCACCTTAGAAGAGTGAGATGATATTGAACTCTTGAGAGTAGATGAACTACATGGAATCTTCACTGCCTATGAGATGAGAATAGGACAAGATGGACCATCAAATAAAGAAGAAACATTTAAATTATCAAAAGAGCCAAGGAAGTTTGAAGCCTTATCAAAGAAACTAGATGAAGAAGAAGCTCTTTTCATCAAGAAACTTTAGAAAGGTACTGGAAAGTACAAATGAAAGTTTCCCTTGAAGTGTTTTAACTGTGGAAGGATTGGTCACTTTGCCTCGAAGTATCCTTATCCAAAACAAGAAGATAGTGACGATGATGAAGAACCTTGTTGTAATAAGAAATATCAAAAGAGTAAGAACATCTACAAGAAGAAATTCAAGAAAAAGAAGAAAAACATCTATTCCAAGGAAGCCAATGAAGATGAAGAGATAAGTGAAGATGAATAAATTTTATTCATCGAAATAAAACTCAAGATCAATATGGAGAATTAGACGAGGAAGGAGAAGTAGACATAAAAGCCGAACTCATTAGTTCTCTTGAAGAACTTGAAAAATGCAGGAAAAAAACAAATAGTCAAACCAAATCATTAGTGACTTGAAGACCCAGCTCCAAGAGGCCAAGAATATTGAGGAGGCCCTATATTTGTAGTTCAAAAAGAGAATACAAGAATCTGAAAGGATTGAAGAAGATATTATGCAACTTACAAAGAAAGTTGATGAAGAATATATTAAAACAAAATTTGGATACAGTTCAAAGACTCTAGATAACATCTTAAGTAGCCAAATACCATCAAGAGATAAGTCTGGATTACGATATGACAAAGAAAAGAAGCTAGAACGGTCCTCCCTCACCAACCAAGGTAGGAATAAAAGAAGCTATGCTACTGCACCGAAGAAACAAATTAAAGAGTAATAACGCAAGATATGCTCCGTCCTCTCAAGAAAAAGATAAAACTACTATAATTCCTAGAAGACCAATAACATGTAGATATCAACAGATATTTTTTGGTCATTGCTACTCTTGTAATAATTTTGGTCATAAAGCCCTAAATTGTAGAGAATATGGAAAGTTTTGTGACTACAAGAAGAATGCATCTAGTAACAAACCAAAAGTAAGAAACTTTTTGCACCTCTTGAAAAATATGACATAGAGTGTTACAAATGAAATAATCATGGACATATAGAAAGAGAATGTAAACTAATTACTCCTAAAGAGAAGGATGTTGCAAAAAATTTTCAAGACAAAAAACAAAGAAAGGACTGGAAGAAGAAAGAGGAGGAGGAATCTATGATTACTCTATGTGTGAATATGTGATAGGATATCCAAACAAGTTTATAATCCTAAGTAAAGGAAATAAGGGAAAAGTCACTTTTGGAGATAATATGTCTTCCAAAATAATTGGAAAAGGTACATATGCTATCAATAATAAGATAAAAGATAAAAAATTTTTGCTAGTAGAAGACCTAAAGCCTAATATCCTCAGTTTAAGTCAAGCATGTGATCAAGGGAACATCTGTATTTTTTAATCTAAGAAATGCGAAATCAAGAAAAATGATTCAGGAGACTTGTTGGAAATGTTGTAAGGAATTAAAGTAATGTATACATTGTAGAAAATGAAGAACAATGCTTCATGAGTATGATTGATGAAATTTGGTTGTGGCATAGAAGGATGGTGTTATAAAGAATATTTCCTATGGCTTGGGGTGGACCACAACAGACTGTATGGCACCAGAAATAAACCCTTTCTATATGCAATAGAGATCAAAAGAACTAACGTTATGATACAGAAGGCGTACCTTATTCTGGAAGGTTGTAGTCGATCCTTGTTGAGATTTTCAACCACACTTGTACCTACATTCCATCCTCAACAGAAACAAAAGAGACAAGCATGATATATGTTAAATGTTAAGCCTACTCTAGCATATATAAAACAAATACGTATAAATCAAAGTAACTACATCCATGGAAAAAGAACATTCATAGTTACACACATACAATGGATATTTCTATTGATTATAAACATAGATACAAGTGACAATCTCTGTCGGAACCTCGCTAAACAGAGAAACCAAGTCCTCCACCTGGGTATCCACCACTTCAATCCTCCATCTCAATGGCAAGCTCACAATGCAATGGAAATCTTGGGAAGAGCATCAATGGGTACTCACATGGACAAAGGGATGCAGACTCAAGCATGTATGAATGGGGCACGAATGAACTTTAGTTTCCTTGCTCTCTTCAATTATCCTCCTCCAATGTATCCAAGAGGACCAACATATAGCCCTTCAATAGGAAGTGAAGGGTCGAGTTAGAGTGTTTCCATGCATATAGAAAGCCAAAGGTCAAGTTATTCGTGACCCAATGAGGGAAACTCCAAAATATTTTATTTTTGGGCATGTTTCCCGATGTACGTGAGTCATAGTGGGAATAGCTACATGTACACATGGGATGTAAGCTTGTGACCTGCGTATACAAATAAATAGGGATTTTTTAAGGTGTTTCTTGGAGCATCAAAGTTTATTTTGAGCAAAAGGGGTCGAAAGAGTTTGCATAGGGACATGGAAGGCCATAAAAGCATGATCTACCAAGTGTGGTAAAATCATCTATAAAATATGCCCCCTAATGTTTGAGGTCATAGGGGTAACACAATGGCCAAAATACATTATATCAATCCCATTAGTGGAGTAATGAAGACCCAAGTGGAAAAACCAACCACTCATAAGTACAATACAATAATAAGCCTCAGCATGTGACTGCAAATATGAAGTATAGCAGTCACTGACACAAAATAGTACAATGGCCATGAATAGGCATGATAAACATATGATTCATGTGGTCATCACCATGTACAATATACAGTGAAGTAAGGTGTTCATACTGGATGAAAACATATGATAATACACTGGAGTCTAGTCATGACACCTAACGTCTCATGGATACTGGCATGATCAAAGAGATAACATATATGGAATGGCACCAATCTCGGAGGTCTTCTACACAAACCACGACTGGTACATGTCCCATCACGTGAATAAAGGTGTCGAGGTCGAACATGATGGACCATCGTCTGATTACCAGTCATTGATGTATACTGTTAACAGAGGTGAGATATCCCATCGATAATGATAATGGAATCAAGGTACAGAGTGCAATCAAACAAGTGTAAGTAGATGTGTTGAGATTGAACACTTGAGAGAGTCCATCGATCAGGGGACATTAATGTATTCCAAAAACTATTGATGGTGAGAGAACCTCCCACTGATGACTAAAAGCCTCAAGGAACTCAATGGACTCTAGAATCCTATTCCATAATAAATGATCTGAAGTCGATGGAATGGAATCCACTGGAAGGAGGGCATTAAGGCATCCCCCATCAACCAACACAAGGTACTCAACAACGCTAAATAATTTGGAAGAACTAAAATGAACCATATCTGTGCGAACTAGTAACTGTACCGGGAATGGATGACATGCAAAGGAAAGATAACCAAGGAGTGGCTGACTCAGGCTAAAAGTTCGTTCGAACAAGAGCATAAGGCAGATGGTGACTCATATGAAACATAGACTCAACATGCAAAGTTGGACAACTCTACGACACAGGAGGCATCGACAAAAGATCCATAGGGACTTGAAGCATAACCAGTCGGTGGAGAAAGCTCAGAATATCGAGTACAACTCCTAAAGTCATACTAATAACCCAACCAATGGATGGAATATACAGTTCTCTATTCGAAGGCGACATGACTCGACATCTTCCAAAAGTAACATCATTTCTCGTCCAAATTTTTATGTTTTTTGGTCTTTTTCATGTTAGGAAGCTTGAAAAAGAATAAAAGTTCTTATAATAAATAACTAGGAGGAGACAAGTGTCACGAGAAAGAAAACTAGTTCCAAGCAGTGGAACATACCTCTTCTCAATGCAAGGAATAGTGTGCAAGATAAGGACACTCGGGGGAATGTCTCCTCTGGGTAAGGAATGATCAAGCTGCAAAAGATATATAAGAGGATCTCCTTGGCTAGAAGAGGCAAGCTCAGGTTATATGGATGATATAATTGAAGTAGGGATATGATATAAAGATCAATACAGTAAGAGGATGCATGAAAATGTATTTAGAACTTGATATAAATAGGAATCCCTAGGGGAGATGTCCAGCATAAATTTTAAGAAAGAATATGTGGTTCTTGTTCAAAGACATGGCGTGACTATAAAGGACTCCCAGACCTAAGGTAGGAATTGCAGCATGGTTACCAAATGGAAAAGCGGGATCTAACTAGGGCACCCATGAATAGGAAGGATCTACCACTTACGTAATGCCACTTCTAGTAGCAGTGTGAGGTTTCGTAACATTACGAAGTGGGTTCATACCTATAGTTAAGGTGACATGGTCATAGGATAATGCATGGTGCATACGAAAAGTGATCCTATCCTATATCCTAGTTCAAAATTATCCCTGTGATAGATACGAACGGGTCAAGACCTCGGTGAAAATACACTTGAAACAAGTCCCTATATTGCAAAAATAGGCCAAAACCGTTCAAAAGGGTTAATAAAGGTCCAAAACTATAGGTAAGTGGGTAAAAGTTTCAAAAGAAAATTTATAAATAGTAAAAAATTCATTTTTCACCATACCATTTGTTTTTTTTACCAAATATAGTGCATTTGGAGCCATTTTGGACTAGGAACTTCAATCGCCAATTTCGGGAGCTAGGAGTAACAGAATCACGAATTGCCAAGGCCAGGTAAATCCTCATCACATTCTCTATATTTTCAATGCATTTATTTCAATTTTTAATGGTGTATTTTTTTTTGGGAGCCCCATAAAGATGGATATCCCGACCCACGTGAGTCATAGGTTATCGGGTCGTGTATAGGGATGGATATACGTGGGCAAAGCAAAGCCTTCCTGCCTATACACGCGTCTATCAACAGGAAAAGTCACATATAGGTGTTTGCATACCAAAAAAAGGAAAAATATCATAAAAAATGCATGTTTGTTTTGCAGGATGGTGCTAGAATGGAGGGAACATGAACATGAGGATGTGGATAGGGAAGTCCAAAGTGATGCAAATTCCCAACAATCTCTAAGGGGATGTGGTATATACAAGTTTTAGAAACTTGGGATCTTGAGAGATCAACCAAGGTTACTACAGATGCTTGTGGATTATTGTGATCCAGATACAACGGCTTTTCAGCTTGACGGGATGCCTGTGAGACTTGATGTAGAAGATATATATTTCATTACTGGACTATCTCGTCGAGGCGAGGTAGTCAACCTGAGGGCTCATGGAGTAGGAGGTGGTCTCACCATCAATGAATATATAGTTATGTACTGTCTTCTAGATACTAAAAAGTTTAGAAGCCAGGTTCTTGTAAACTCCATCGAGAGCCTTGGTCTCAAGGTGCTAGTGCTAGTGCTAGCCAGGATAACACGGTTGGCATCGCTGCATTAGGCCTCTAGGCCTATCATGTTCTATGCAGTAGAGTGTATGATACCCACAATATATGATTTGAGCACATCAATGCTGGACAGCATGAAACAACAACTGAATGACTGTAATCTGGGGAGGATAAGAAATTTTAAGTTCTCGAACATTCTCAGTACTTTCTTCTTTAAGCGGGTATCGGGCCATATCCCAAGAGTGTAGGTTCATCCACATGGTCTATGAGATCCAACCCAATCCCATTGGGCAGAGTTTATGTGACGATTAGGGGGAGGTAGGAAACTCACTCCACTTCCCCCAGACTTCTACCACTGGTGGCAGTGACAGATCGTGGTCGTGGATGACTATCCCTATGAAGGGCTTGACTTTCGTGGAGACTTGGACATGCCATTACCACAGGGTGTTGCATACTGCACTCTAGGTAACAATCCCAAATGTGTTTTTTTTAAATATTTTATATTTAATTTTTTTTTTTATATAAACAAATCAAAAAACATATTTTTGGTGGTATCATGTACTAATATTGATCATGCACATGCAGATGTGGGTCCTAGACAGCTGGATGGATTCCCCCAACACCGTCGGAGGGGACAAGGTGATGAAATACTAGGTGCATATGCAGAGTGTACACTCTAGAGCATGCACACCAACTTCATCCGGATGATGCACATGGTGCCTATGGTGCAAGTGGAGGACTTGCTTGAGGCGATGCAGAGACATGTAGTAAGAGTGTTCCTTGCGTGCGTTAGACTCTTTCTATAGTTGGCCAATGACGTTGAGTGTTTTCATGACCATCACCTCGGTCTACAGGCATAGAGACCTAAATATACATTTTGTACCTGTTGTATATTGTTTTTTGGTGGCTTAAAGCCCCAATTTTGTATCATGACATTTTGTACTATGACACCATTTTGGACTATATTTTGAAAATGAAAAAATATTATAGTGATCGGTTTATTATATTTACATGTGTTATTTGAATGTGAAAGGAATGTGTGTGCTTCATGATTGATGTAACAAATGCCAGTCTAATACATAATTTGCATAAGAATCGACAACATGATTGTAGATCCTAGGAATAGTAATGTATGTTATGTGTTCAAATTGTCGTTCTAACAATCTTACCCGTAAGAATATTCGTAATAAAGTCGGATCTCTGATACAATACACACCATTTAACTGCAACACAACCAACTGTGAGTCAAGATGTACCTCAAAGGATCGAATACCATGAGAGATGGCATAACGTAGTAGCTCAATCAAGGCACTATATTCAACAACATTGTTGGATGATGGCCGAAGACATACATCCCCTGAAGACACTACATGAAATGTAGACGTATAGATGACCCAAGCAGCTGAGGTTGAGTTTTGGGTATGGTGGTTGGCACCCTCAGCGTATCCAAGTTATACTGAAGACTCTATCAACATCTTCCACAACAAAGGGAAGCGTGTCAATGAACCGAATCACTACAAGGGGACCAAAAGTGAAGCATACAACTGTACACTAATATATAAAGTATCGGCCTCAACTAAGAATTAGGCATAATATTTTTTAAGATAGAGCCCATTTCTAGGCTCTACCAATATTGTCCTTTCATAATCCTCCAGCTCCTATGCTCCCTTCTTTAAGACTCATTTAACCATGTAAGGCCCATGCCACATGGGTTTGAACTTACCCGCCCCTAACAGTTCACTAGCTTGGCCATATAAAAGAACCAGGTCAATTAAATCTCCAGGGATGGACAAACTTATCATACTGAACCTTCATGCGATGCTTATTAACTTCAAGAGACACTAAGGCATCCCGACATTGCTGATCGAGGTGTTCTCAGTGGACTAGGCGTTCTTCCAACTCAAAAGTCTTTGGTAAGATATCTATGACTAGTTTCAAAGAAGGAATCTCACATTCAATCGGAAATATCAATTCCACCCCATGTACTAAATGATATGGATAAAAATCAGTGGCAGTCTTAACGATGGTTCGGTAGGCCCACAAAGCAGGGTAAAGCATAATATGCCAATTATTCTGCCATGTCCCCATATTTTGAGACATTAAAAGTGTTGACCATGATGAAATTCCTAGGGGCTCAAATTGACATTAATTATTCTTCCTAGGAAAAATCTTGCTAATAATTATTTTGAGGCATGCATTTAATTTAATTTCATCCTTTTATTAATTATGCAATTAAATGATGTGGAAATAAACTTGTCAAGTTGAGTAAGCACTAGAGTCCAAAAATGAGAAAAGAGGAATATTTCAGGAAAAGCAACATAAATCTGGAAAGAAGGATAAAATAGGAAAAGCAGGAAAGTATGAAAAGAAGGAAAGTTCAAAAAAGAAGGAAAGTTAGAAAAAGAGGAAAAATAAGGAAAGTATAAGCAAAGAAAAGAAAGGAAAGTATGTCCACTCATGGGTGACCTATTCTCACAGGGAACTAACCCAAGTAACTTGCTCAACAGGTCAACATTAATTCTATAAAATAATTATTCCAACTCCATTATTCATTTTTGTTGTTATGAGTGATGAACTATGCTTATGTGCACATTACTTTTGAGTGTTGTGCCTCAGACTACTAGGAGATGAGCCCCAGCCTTCCCTTCCCCTCTCCTTCCATCCTCTTCTATTCCATTGTAGCTATGGAGAAATAAATTTCAGGAATTGAAGGATTATCAAATTTATTTTCATCATCCATCACATTCAGGTCAAGCTCCAGTGAAGCCCATGCTTCACATGTGCTCACAACCCCTTGCTGGTCATGTTCCGGGCCTCCTGCCCCTTATTTTTGGAGTCTCCTTGTAGTGGTTAGTAAATTATATGATTTATGTTCTATATTATCATAATAATCTATAATATACATTTATAGGGTCTAAAAATCTCTTCCCATAAAGAATTTTGTCTTCAGTTTCTCTAGAAAGGCTTATTTTATCATTGTATGGGGGAAAATTAATGAATATGAGTGCTATAAGAAATAGGAAAGGATGGAGAATTGTTTGAAGAGATTTTATATGTTAATTTATATTATATTTACCTATGCTACAATTCACATGTATTACATAAATAAATTTGACATGATTTAACTGCTCAATTTTAGACCCTAGCTAGATTACTAGCTTTTAATGACTAGTTTTGCCAAAATTGATGTAAAATGAGTTCTGTTAACTCAAAATGAGCCCTGTAAGTTAATTGGGTCACTTATAGGAACAAATTCCCATAAATATCTCCATAAACATTTTTTTTGGGCCATACCACCTTTTGGGATCCTCATCTGCGTAGGGTTTCCCTTGGCCAAAACTGTCGGAAAAACCCAAATTCATCCAAAACTACTTAGAACTTTCCAGAAATTATGAAAACTATCCAAATTTTTTTATTATTTTATATTAATTCTGGAACAAACCTCTACAAGTTTCCATAAGACCTTGGTTGAAACAAACTAAACTGTTCTCCTTAGTTTCACGGTTTGGCTGTCGAGAAGCATGGTAGTAGGTTTCTGCGGAGCGAACTGTGAACCCTAAATGGAACCAGATATAAATGTGTTAGGGGAGAGGAAATTATATGTATGAAATTTCATTGTTTTCTTCCCACTTACTCCTTTTTCCTACAAAATTTCCCAGAAGAAACCCTTGATTTGCCCAGTCCAAGAAGGCTTTGTGTGAATTAATTCAAAGTTCAAAATTTTTAGATTAAATTACAGAATGAAATAGTGTTCAGGTCTACACACCAGACTTGGTACATCGCAGTGGTATAATATCTCTTTCCTTGGATCATACTGTGGAAAGAAATATCTTAGTGAATAAATTTGTAGCCATGTCATACCATGAGGATGACTATGATGAACAATATGAAGAATACTGCAGAATATATGAAGAAGAAAAAATCCTCTATGTTGATGGATTCCTACCAAAATATGAATATGATGAATACTATTGGACATCATATGGGGAAGATATCCAATCTGATTCTCCAATGGTTAAGAAAGACTTGACAAAGATAACGGAAGCATGTGAAAACATGCCTAGCTGCTACAAGGAGTATATGGCCTTGGGTAAGAAAATTTGTGCAGACATTACTTTCAAGAAATATATTTATTTCCAGTATGGTTTCTGGACCAAATATTTGGATGAGAATTATTTCAAGATCAGCCAATCATCCATGGAGGAACCAAGTTTTTCCAACTATGTGAGTGTGGAAGAAGAAAAAGAAGCCAAAAGGGAAGATGCAACAGATCCATATGTTTGTCCAAATATTCTAGATAGGAAATATGAAGAGGAGGATGAGGGCCCAAAACCATTCTCAATAATAGAAAAGGGACATGAATCACTTATTTCTTCAAGTGATCAAGGAAAATAAAATATCCCTGAGGTGAAGTGAAAATCACCACACGGTGGTTGCATAGGTGAAGGAGCTGAAGATGAAGGCACTTCAAGTTTTTGGGTGGGTGATCTCTAGATCACTGCTCATTGCTTTGGATCACGTATGGGTGGTGAGACATATTTTGGATCAGATCCAAAAAAGGTACACAAATCTTATTTATAGCCACCTCTTGAGCCACAGAATGAAAAAGAAAACTAGGCCACACCGTTCAGGTGTGAACAAGGAAATTTGGTGGAGGAGTGGCCACCAAAGTATCTGCACATAAAGATGGGATGATGAAGAAAATGGATGATAAAATTTCTGATTTTAATAGTAAACATGTACACCTGCAACCTTATGATCCATGGGGGCAGGAAAAGACTTCACTTGCATCTGAGGACTACAAGATGAAGGACAATTGTGAGGGAGATAAAATTACTCCTAGTTTTTCTGTTGGTGATCACAAAACCATTGCAAAGAAGGATGACGTTGTCAATGGTGAGGAGGTATATTTTGTATTAGATCCATAAGAATAACAAAAATTAGATCTGAATTCATTATCTGAACTTCAGACTAAAATGGAAGATAAGCCCCGACCAGCTGGGTATGAACTAGGAAAATTGAAGGAGAAAAATCTAATACGGAGAGATGAGCACAGTTCAGAATTTTGGACTCCTTTGCAGCATGATAAAGATGAAATGACAGGGCATGAGATGCTCTCTTATTTATTTTCTTATCACATGTCATTCCAACCTTCAGAGATACCCTCTAGTCCACATCATGGAAATGATTTTGCAGAAAATTCAAAGGCTGATTTGTATGTCGAGAATGAGTTTTGTGTTGTGGATCCATGCCAAAAAAAAATGGTCATGTATGCCAGCTATTGGAAGAAGAGACCTTGGTAGAGGATATTCTTGGTGAGCCACATAATTGTTAGAATAATCAACCCATAGTTAGCTACCTTAGACATTAAATTAATCATTTTTGTCTTATTTGCCTAGTTCACGTGTCCCACCTTATGCAAGTTGTCATTTACCTATCCATAGTGGTCAAAATTGCCTATTTTGACTCATGTAGTGCTTGGAAAACCCCAAGGAATCAAATCTGCTTTATTACTGGCCTCCTAAGTGCCCTTCTACTTTTTCTGCTTTATTTCCTGCTTTTTCAGTGCTTTAAGGCAATTGGGAAAGTTTGACTAGGTGAGGTTGACTAGTTTTTTTTCCTACACATCCTCCACTCTTTTCTCCCATGAAAAGCATGTATGAGTTTTCCTTCCATTACCTTTTAGCTTTCCTAAGTGCTTTTTCCAATTCGTGAGCTCCTTGATAGTTTTGGAAACTGCTTTATGCACCTATGCACTACTACATTTCGACCAAAAATCCGACAGCCGTATTGTCGGATTTTCGACACTTCCCTGTCGCATGTACGACACTATGATTTTTTTTAAGCGTCGGTGGCCTTTCGTCGGTTATCCGAAATCTTTCCAATCCGTCGGTTAAGCGACAGTTCAGTTTATCGTCGGTTAAACATAAATCGTCGGTTATCTGACATTTAATTCATATTAAATTTAAAAAAAATCCTTTGCATGCCGTCGCTTAACCGACGGAGTATGAAACCTAAATGTCGCTTAAGCGACGGGAGAAAAAAATTTATATAAAAAAAATCGTTTAGCAGGTGTCGCTTAAGCGACGGGTATGAATGTTTTTTTAAAAAATTGTTGTCGCTTAGACAACGGATATGAATGTTTTTAAAAAAAAAAATAGAAGAGGATTTTGCATCGAAGGTCTATTGATTGGAGCTGCTTGCTGAAATTGCCTTCTGTAATTAACAGAGCTCTGTCTATAGAATTATTGGAGAGGCTCCTATCCATTGCAAAAGGAAGATCATTAACGGTTCAAATTTGATCTTTGAAAAATGTAATATTAAAGGCATAGCATAGAAAAGATTATATATACTCACACTTTCTCAAGTTGCGGCGAACCCAAAACTTCAGATGGAAGCTGCCCATTCAATGTAATGTTGTTCATCACGCTATGGAACAAGGCAAAGGGGATAGAAAAAATAGTTAATATGAAAGATAACAAAACATGACTATCAAAGCCCAATGTTTATAATCAGATATGGTGTTTATAAAAAAACCCATTCCGTATGAAAGCTCTTTTTTGGACTTGCAATATAGCTTAAGATTTTAGGGATTGGATTGTAGCAGAACATTCAATGCATTTTATGGGTATACTATAATGGGAAGGATCTTCATGGCTGAGGTTATTGGGATACTATCTCTCTTACAGGCCTTGATTTTTTATTTGAGGGGAGGCACAAGACTAGTTTATTTAGAAGTCTTGACAGATTTTATGTTTCAGGCTTTAAGTCTCATCAAGCAGCACAGATCACAAGCTAGGATGATATTTTTAACACAGTTGCACACTATTTGGAGGTTGGAACTAAAGCTGATATGCTAATTCTCTTTGCTTCTATTGAACAAGGGCATCATAAGATGGAGCTTCGCTCTCTAATGTATCATTTAATGTAATTTTGATGATTTTAATATAATGTAATATGCATTTCCAATAAATAACGACCATCTTTTCTTGGCAATGAGAGTCTACCTACACTCTCCTTTCTTGAAATTTTCTTCAGTGCCAAAATGAGATCCCGTTTACGGCCAGTGGACTGAATTCCATTTCTTCTAAAGATCAAACCAAAGAAATTAGCATGGCATGTTATATGAAAATATCACAGAAACATTTGTACTTCAAATGCTTCCAAGTCCATTATCCTCACATGCACCATTTATGATAATATATCAAAACAAAACTGCAATGGTGCTGAAATTGTATTTGAAAGAATTTCAACATTAACATAGGTGTGAACATAAAAGTGGCAGTTTTAATCAAATTTTCCCAAATAATATAATCAAACGAGTGTACTACAGTAGCAACAGTGCACCTATACTCACAAAAGCTGTCTAGTAGATCACAAGACATAAATGGGCAATCCCTAGAGGGAGCCTTAGAAAGAAACAATTCTGTTGGAACCAGATATTTACCTCATCATTACACGCAGTTCTGCCACTGTCAACTTTGTCAAGCTATCATCATCCTTCAAGTCCACCAAACTATCTTCAATGCCAACTTCACTTGATCCTTGTCAAACTTCTGGAGAGGGTATCTTCATGTCCTGAACACAGGTACATAAACATATTTAGGGAACACTGAAAGCAGTATAGACTCACGGAAAGAAATTATTCCGAAAGGTACTAACCTCATATTTATCACTACTTTGAATCATGGATATGTCGTCTTTGATTTCATTCTTCATTTCACTATCAACAATTGCACGAGTATATTTTTACATGATATATCTTATGTCATGTTACATTTGCTACACAGATTTTTACATGATATATCTTATGTCATGTTAACCATTGAAATAAGTCCAAAAGAACTTGCTCACTGTTAAGAGAATTTCAAAAACATGAAGCCAGGAGAATCTCAAGGACTCAGAGGCTAAGCTACAACCAATAGAACAACAGCTCTTCAACTTGCATGAAAGGCCTGCTGCACCAATCCTACTCTAGACGAGACAGAGAAAATCTCTGCATTGGAAAAGGAACAGAGCACACATTTGGCTTTGGGAAGGGGCTCATAGGCATATGAAAAGTAGGGTGATCTGGCTACAAGAAGGTGACCGAAACACTGCATTCTTTCACAAGAAAGAAGCTGCCCAAAAGGACCACAACATGCTTCTGGCAATGCATCTGCTCACTCTGTAAATTTGTCTATTGCAAAGGCATTGAACAATGGTGCTGACTAAAAAGTGCATGGTAAGGTAAATGTTAATGCTTCTGGCAATGCATCTGCCAACATGTAATTTCGTCTATCATAGAGGCATCCAACAATGGTGCTGCCAGAAGAACCCCAGAGATTCATCCTGGAGGTCTTCCACCAGGTAATGAGCCAGACCCTTTTATCCGTGTTACTATTTATGTTTCTAAATAAAGGAATTACTTTCAATAAGTACAATCAGTACACACTACTTGGATATTTCATTGGCTGCACCCATCAAGAGGCCATTATAAACTCATGCATGAAGGCGGGCTGAGAGCTGCGTGGTTGGAACTGCCAGACTAATTGAAACCTTACGAAATGCTTGTTTCTGTTTATACTTTCAGAATCAAGCAGCATGTGATGAAATTGTGTCACAGAGACCATTGGTTTTCGATAACACCCTTAATGTTTTCTCCCATGGGATTGAGAACCCACTGAGAAGACTGCTCATATTTGTTGTCCCATGTAGGATGAATTCCGTAGCTTCACCATGCTATGGGATTGTTTGGATCCTATTTCCATGCATGTTAGTGGTTATCTGTCATTGAGCTTGAGTGCTTTAATCCACACCCTAAATAAAGAGCTTCTTAAGAGTCAATTTATCTAGGGACCTCAGGGAATATGGATACATCAGTGTGGGTAACAAGATATTTAGGCAGACAATTCATTACCTAAACCTGACTAGTACTTGCTCCAAATGGTCATAAGTCCTGATAACAGAGTTCAATACTATTCCTTGATGACCAGTCTTAAAGTTCTTCAACCTCACACCCCTATCCCCCCAAGCTCCTCTAGTTGTTCTCACCACTCAAACTAATTCAGAAGCCAATGAAGGGTAGGTGATTTTTATGACTCTCGGAAGATGTTGATTCACTCAGGTCTTCTTTTTGTCTTCTATATTCACACAAATCATGTTATAAGTTTACAAATTAGTCTTCATGTTCACTATTATAGGCAAACATTTTGATTTAGTCATAGGCAAGCTGAATCACACAACCAGATCAATTTACCTTCAAAAGAAAAGTGATTATAGACCAGATGGGGCAAGATGGCAGACACAACAGAGTCCACAAATAACCACTAAAATAGAATACAGAAGACTTTCTCAGGAAGCAAAGAACTTGTATCTCCACATGAAGAATGGGTCTTTTTTAGAGAAAGGACATGTCCTTACTAAAGTCTTGCTTATGAAAATGAGATGGAGTCTTGTGAGACCTCACAAGCTTCAAATGACAGCTAGAAATAACACTGCAGTACTAACTACTAGCAACAAGAAACATCAAGCAGCCACTAACCAATTACCTATAGTTATTACTAGTTAAACTGACCTCTGATGTTGAGATTTAGTATTTACCCATACTCAAGTCCTGCTGAATGCAGTTAAACCTGATATGACACAAGGAAATGTATACTACAATTGAACACAACAGATTATGCCAAGAACTTGCTGTGTGCCAAGTCTCTATCTTGAAGACACTATAACTTGGCACCTATATAACACTCACATCTCATGGCGTTCAGATGTCAGCAACACAGGCCCAAGCTTATGGCATTGTTAATTTTGTATCAGTGGAAAATATGTAAGACCTCTCGTGAATTATTATGAAGTATCCAGTGATGTATTAGCAAAACATAGAATGAGTACATATATCACTGCTCAGGCAAAGTTTGAAATGAACAAAGTTCATTTACTAACAAATACCAGCATAACAAGGACAATAGACACAAATCCATATAGAATAATAAATAATAAATAAAATAGATGATAGAATGAATGAATATAAAATGACCCCATGACAGTATATATACAAATTGACTGGTCACATTGGTTAAATGGACATGTCCCTTAGTTAGGGTATGTGTGACTTCATTAATTGTTGTTTATTATTATTATCATCAATATAATAGATAATTGCATTCATTACATTGCCTTCCCATCCTGGTTGATGTTCAATATAAGAAATAAGTTAATACAGATTACACAAGGAGGAACTTTTCAGCTTCCCACTGGAACAAGCTATTTATAATCATGGGTATATCATGTGGTACAAAGTGTTATAAATGTGAATTAGGGAGTCATAGAACAGAATGGAATGGCTGATCTCTTTCAGCAACTGATTGACGTTAGTGGGGTTCACAACTGGGGTATTGTAGAACACAAAGTTCTTCAAGATCTGGGTTTAAATTGGTCTGATCTCTATTCTGTTGTTTGTCGCATTTTGGAAGTGTGGCAGAATAGGGAAGCTTCCCAAGTGCATGAGCTTATACCTGAAAGATATTGTTTTGTACTTGGTTGGATCACTCTATTAGATATTGATGTTAAGGAAGCTGGTGCTTTGCCATGGAGTCCTGAATTGGGCAGAGACAAGTTGCTTGAAATTGAATACTTCATAAGTTTTAGCAGAGTTCTGCGCCATAATGTTCATTTTGGCCATACAGGGGAGCTATCACAGCTGGAAAATATCATTCTAGATATACTCTCTCAGCTTCAAACATTATACAAAGACCATAAAGTTTGACAGGCTATTTTGACAGGTCATTATTTCTCCTACACTTGCGATCTGACTGTTTCTAAAGGGTGCTGTTCTATTTGTGCCAGGGTGTGCCACAGGGGTCACAGAGTTGTTTACTCTCGTTTAAGCCGTTTCTTTTGTGATTGTGGTTGTTTACTCTCATTTAAGCAGTAACTTCCCAGAGCCACTTCACAAGCTTTATTCGAGTCGTCAGAGAGGCCGTTAGCATTGACATTCTTTTTAACATCCATGTGAGCTAGTTTTTCACTCTGCGAAAAGATTTTAGCAGTTCATACTGAGTGTTTGTAAAAAAAATATCTTCCTATCAACACTAATTGGAATCAAGATCATGTTTAAATGTAGATTCTGGACATCAGCTCGAACAATTAAAATATCTTATATTTCTACCTTATTTTCTGCCCTGCTTTTTGGCAATGAAACACCAGGATTCTCTGACAACCCTGCGTTTCTTGCAAATTCCAACTCAATTCAGATCAATTTCTCTATCAAGCAAAATAACCTAATCTCAAAATTTTAGTGTTTTTAAAAACGTTGTGTCAAAGCTCATAGAATCTTATGTGTGTACCTCCTGAGATTGGATGCCTAGTTAATAATTTATCCAGATTTCCATGAGTTGCACCAGAGAAGTTGTAACCAGCATCAAAGTCAGTGTCTTTTGCAACTATATATGGCTTTGTCTGGAAAATGAAAATCCAAACCAGTCATTGGAATAATATAGAAATCCCCAGAAAATCACTAAAGAAAGTACAAAGGATGTTATGTTAATATAAGTGAAGCAAGATAGTTTTTAGCATACATTCGTTGCAGATAAATTTGAGGAGTTTATTACAATTTCATCCTTGGAAACCTTCGATATTTCAGAGCCCAATTGGTTTAAATCATCTAGATGCCTAGAATGATTTCTCTGCAAAGTGAAGAAACAACAACAAAGCCTTGTTTTTATGAGAAAAGGCAGGCAATATCAAAATTCATTTCTCTTTCAATGATCACCGATGCCAACAAACCAACATATTATGGAAGGAACAATATATTACTCAATAATGCTGTTAATACTTTACAAAAGAACAACGGTAGTTCTGAGCAGATGTAGAGGGTGATACTTCTAATGTGGTTAGTGCCATATTGAGCATGTACATTGTATAAGATGGATTCATTAGAATTTGACATTTTGACCTCTAAGTCACAAAATCCACCAAAGAAATTTGATCATACCCCTTCATATTAGTGAAAAATTATGTAATAAGTCATATACTCTTACCTTTGTTTGTTGTAAGGCACCATCGTGTTTAGACAGAATGAAAATCCTAGGAGTATCTGTCTGGTTCTGAACACAACAAAGGTAGCAAGTAAAACATGAGAAAACTTTCATGATATTACTGCACAATTCACTACATACACAAAGAACAAGAATGAAAACTAGTATTTTACTGACTTTGAATACCATTCCTTCAATTCTTAATGTGGGGTTAACAACATATTGATGTTACACAAGTTAAAAGCATGTATACCTGATCTAACTCCTATTCCATATTATTACTAAACAATGAAGATTCTTATGACCAAGCACAAATTAGGTGTGTTATAAAACACTCTCAATTGTGAAACCAAAACAAAATCTGGGTATTCTCACCAAGGTTGCAGGGCCTTCATCATCGATATAACCTGCAACAGAAACATACAAGTTACAATAGATTACAGAACAACCAAATGAATTCCTTGATGTTAAAGAGACAAAAAGGATTCGAAACATCAGAATAAGA
This sequence comes from Pseudotsuga menziesii, assembly GCA_001517045.1. Classification (NCBI taxonomy): domain Eukaryota; kingdom Viridiplantae; phylum Streptophyta; class Pinopsida; order Pinales; family Pinaceae; genus Pseudotsuga; species Pseudotsuga menziesii. The sequence goes on along the minus strand of LPNX010360402.1, from coordinate 44,779 downwards.
TCAGGCTGCTTAGAAGTACTCATCACATGCAAGTTCCTCATAACAAAGGGCATCCAGTATGCTAGTGAAGACGTCAATAAAGCATTCTCACTGCCCATTTTGCAGTGTACTACTCTATGCTTTCATAAAATATACTGATCCTCAATCATACTCACAACAAAGATCTATGGTTAGCAAATGACACAAGGTTGCACACCAATATGGGAACGAAACAGGAGGCATCAAATTGGAGGTTTCTACTTTCTCTCTGGTTCAGTTCTACTCAATAATTTTAGAAGAAGCTGCATTTGAAATTGCTCAGTCCACATGTTCCACAAGAAGCTAAATTTGACATTATTGGAAATATAATTAAAAGAACCACAAACGTATTGATGAAATCCTTCAATGCAACCAGTAGGAATTCCAGCCAATTCCTATATGAGCCTAAGCTCTGACAAAATAGTCTAAGATCCCGTTTCGGTCTTCCGAGGATGATGTATTTAATTTCACTATCCAAACATCAGGGATTAAGGCCTCACTGATTTGAATACCTAATCCTGTGATCTCTAAGCTTTCACACCTAATGTGCCACATCCAACTGCCCCACATCCAACTGCTTTAAAACTGTATCTACCCTCAAACCCCACATTTAGCCTAAGTCGCTGAAAATAGCAATGCAGAAGGATAGATCAGAACCATGAAACTATAAAATTATGAAATTCTGAAATATGCCTCACACTACCTGCTGTTCAATCAGATCTAATGCAAATACCAACCCCAAATCACCCACAGTACTAAGGATCTAGGTATACACCAAATGCCCATTGTAGGAGTATACAGCAGAGAGACAAAATGGTTGAATAAAATGAAAAACAACCACCACAAATTCCACAAATGGGCTTCATAAAAACCTGTAAGTGCCCCAACCCCAGCCAAAGTACTCCAAATCTAGATTCCCTATACACAACAGTCTGTGAGAAGGGGGCTTCAAGTCAAATAAAAAATGAAATGGGTTCAGATGAACTTACTGCTTTGAAATCCACCATAGAGTCTGAGCAAGAATACCAATGGAACAAGCATGGATAGCAGCACCAAACCCACAACTACAAATCCAAATTTCCTCCATCCCTTCTTCATAGACATAATTTCCTTATGAAAACGCTAATCACCGGGTGCTATTTTCCCTCCTTGCCTGCACCATCAGATCTGGAGATTTAATGCCCACAAACTCATGAGTGGGTGAACAGAAATTTATCACAGGCAGTGGCACACCCAAATCAACAAAAGACATTCTATCCTGGAAATTGCAGTTTGCTCGAAATCCAGTACTGTGGTTAATTTGAGCAAACTTTGCATACAATATCAATATGTGTGGGGAAAGCTATGGATCTATACGACCCCTGGCTCTGCAGTGAGTTGAGCTGTGCGATCTGTGTTTCCATTAGGTAGGCCAAACAGACAACCTTCTCACGGTATTATGGTGAATCCTTGGCGGGTATGGCATTTGTAGGTTCCATGCCCTATGTGACTTTTGGCTCTTTTTTGTTTGTTTGAATGACCTTCCTTCCTGACTAACGCGCCATCGGTTAAGCGATGGTTATGAGAATAATTGTCAGTTAAGAGACGGTTATGAAAATATCCGTCGCTTAACCGACGCTTGTGGCCACATTTACAAAAAAAAAATGTATCTTTGTGATTTTTGATAAGTTTAAAAAGAGAAATCCACGCGCCGTCGGATTTTTCCGTCGGATTTTGGATCGAAATGTAGTAGTGATGGGGGAATTGCTTAATTTTAGTAAGCCTGATTTTGACTAGATTCGAATTGCCTCCTCATGCATTTGAATCCCTTATGTAATTATTTATTGCAGCAGCCTATGTTATTACAGGGTTGGCTATTGTACACTAAGTTAATACAGTTTAGTGTTCAGCTCCATATTCAGTCTCTTTTGTGAGTGATTTTGCATGTATAATTGATAATTGTTGTGAGTAAAATTAATCTATCACTGGGCTTAATTCCCACATGGTATCAGATTCATTGTAGATCAATTTCTCTCCTTCAAGTTTGTTTTGCAGGTTCGACATTAGTAACTGGGAGCCTTCTACTGACAGCCGGGACAATTTCTGAGCTATGGATCAATCTCAGAAGATCATATTGACTCCCTTCAAATTATTTGAATGGAAAGCAGAGATGGAGATACTGTTGAGAGCGAAAGGCCTCTACAGGGTGACTATGGCAACAGAAGCAGAGCCCAATGCAGTTGCAGAGAAGATAAAATGGCACAACAGGAGGGATGAGGCCTATGGTCTCTCGTGTCTGAGTATTTCCAGAGACCTCATTTTCCATCTTGATGGATTGACATCACCGAATTAATTATGGGAGAAGCTTATTGATCTTTTTGGAAAGACAGATGAGATGAGGGGACATCAAATTTAAAATGAGCTGATCTCCCTGAGTCCAAATAGCTTTGAATCCCTGCAACTCTATCTATCCAATTTCAAAGCACTTGTTTTGCAGCTAAAGCAATGTGGGATTGAAAAGAAGGATGATCAGCTGGTCTTGGCCATACTCTCAAAGCTTGGCCCTGACTATTCAGTTTTTGTTTCGACCTTCTGTGACACAAAGTTGACAACTCGAACCTGGAAGATGCCTAGCCTTGCAGATTTCATGGAATCTCTCACACAAGAACAAGATAAGTTGGTGATGATGGGCACCATCAAACCTTCCAAAGACCAAGATTTGGTTGCTGGAGATTTGAAGGTGGATTCAAAAAGAAAAAAGAAAGCTAAAAATCCACTTGAGCAAAAAAAAGACAAGAACAAGTCTCCGGAGGAGCCACAAGGTTCCAAGAAGAATACCCAGAAGAAAAAAAACAAAGGAGAAATGAGCAAGTGCGCATACTACAATAAGGTAAATCATACTGAAAGCTCCTGCATGAAAAAGCAAATAGACATTCTAACCCAACTCCTGGAGAAGAATGGCATCTCCCTTCCAGACAGCTCAAAGAAGAGGGAAGGAGGATCAAGTTCAGAAGACAGAGAGAGAGTTCATGCTCTAGTTGTTGGTACACCAAGCTCACCTAGTTTCATCATTGATTCTGGAGCTTCAAGACATATGGTTTCGACCAAGGAGGACTTCACCTCACTTGACATGTCGAAAGGACCACCAATAGTACTGGGAGATGACTCTCTCACTGAAATTTTGGACAAAGGGAGGATTGATCTTGATCATGGTCAATTCAGCAATGTGTTGTATGTTCCTGGTCTTGCCTCCAACCTCTTATCAGTGTATTAGATGACTCACACTGGGTCTCCAAAGAAGGTCATATTCTCCCCTGATGAAGTTGAGATCACAGAGATCTCAAGTGGTAAATTCATTGCAAAAGGAGTTGCAAATCATACTCAAAAGGTATACATGTTCTCACACTTCCTACCCTACTCAAACCCCTCTGCTCTTCTAATTCATGCTAATGAGGCAAGCAAGCTTTGGAATGAAAGATTTGGCCACCTTAATTACAAGTATCTTTCTGATCTTAGTGAAAAAGAGATGGTCATAGAGTTACCAAAGATAAAATTTTCCAAAGGAGTCTCCCAAGGTTGTATCCTAGGAAAACACCCAGAGCATAAATTTGAGAGAGCTAGTCATGAGAGAACCTCTGCACCCCTTGAGTTGATCCACAGTGATTTTGCTGGTCCATTCCCTCATATGTCCATGAGTCAGGACAAATATGTATTGACTCTCATAGATTACTTTTCCAGGTATTGCTGGGTTTACTTCTTGAAACACAAGTCTGAAGTTTTTGGCCTCTTCAAAGTCTTTAAGGCTTTGGTTGAAAACTAGTATGGGAGGAAACTCAAGGTCCTCAGATCTGAAAATGGTGGTGAGTATGTCAAGTCTGATTTTATTCAATATTTTGCAGATGCAGGTATTCAGATGCAGCATTCTATCCCTTACACACCACATCAGAATGGTGTTGCTGAGAGGAAGAACAGATCACTGAAAGAGATGGCAACATGCATGATGGAGGCCAAAACTTTGCCACCAAAGTACTGGGATGAAGCTATAAAATGCGCATCCTATATCCATAATAGGGTGCCTCATAAACATCTTGATGGTATGACTCCCTTTGAAGCATGGAGTGGGCACAAGCCAGATGTGACCCATTTCAGGATTTTTGGCTCAAAGGCTTGGGCTAGAATTCCAACAGAGAAGAGGAAGGCTTTTCAGCCCCAAAGCCAAGAGTGTATATTTGTTGGGTACTCTGAAGACTCAAAAGGGTACAAGCTGATAAATTTGATCACAAACAAAGCCTTCATTGAAAGGTGTGTTCAATTTCAAGAAGAACCCCTTGCAGCAGTGGAAGTTGGAGAAGCCTCTTCACCACCTGAACCTCTGAAAGTAAGTGAAGAGATTGTTGAACATGTTGTTTCTGATATGTCTGATAGTGATGATTTTATTTCAGATCCTAACATCCCTACAAGGATGAAATGGGCATCCAAAACACTACATGCAGCAGGAGAGCTAGCTGGGAATCCCAATGACCCAAGGAGGACTAGATCTCAATTTGAGAGTGGTCTGTGCATGAAGGATCCTATGTTTGCTGAGAAATGCTATCTGATAGTGGAATCAGATCCTCAAACATATGAATATGCACTAGGAGATCCAATATGGCAAGCATCCATGAAGGAAGAGTTCAACTCACTCCAGAAGAGCAACACTTGGGAGCTGGTTGATCTTCCCCCAGGGAGGAAGCTAGTTCAGTGTAAGTGGGTGTACAAGACCAAATTTGCTGCTGATGGTTCACCTATAAAGTACAAGGCCATATTGGTAGCCAAGGGCTACTCACAGGTTCATGGCATAGATTACAATGAGACCTTTGCACCAGTGGCAAAGATGGACTCCATCAGGCTAGCCTTAGCCATTGCAGCTTCAAAGCAGTGGGAGGTACATCACATGGATGTAAAGTGTGCCTTCCTGAATGGAGATCTCACTAAAGAGATATACATGCAGCAGCCTCAAGGATTTTCTTCTAACCCATCTCTTGTGTGTAGGTTGAGAAAGTCATTGTATGGGCTAAAGCAAGCCCCCAGGGCTTGGTATGCCAAGATTGATAGCTTCTTGCTATCACTGAATTTTGTTCGGTGCAACTCAGATCCAAATGTATATTTGAAGTTAATTAATGGTTCATTAATGATCATTGTGTTATATGTTGATGACCTTCTCATTATAGGAAGCTCAAAGGATGAGATTGCTTCCTTGAAGGGTGCAATGAACCAAACCTTCTCCATGACAGATTTGGGGCTCTTAAGCCAATTCTTGGGGCTTGAGATTGCTCAAACCAAAGCTGGAATGAAGGTACACCAGTCCAAGTATGCCTTGGATTTTTTGAACAAATTCAAAATGAATTATTGCAAACCGAGCAATATTCCTTTCCTTTCAGGAGTGAAGCTGGAAGAAGCTGATTCTTCACCTATGGTAAACAATACACTATATAGGCAATTGATTGGATGTTTGTTGTATATTACACATACTAGACCTGATATTTCTTATGCCGTAAGTGTGTCTTATAGATACATGGATCAGCCTCATGAGATCCATTGGAAAGCAGCCAAAAGGATCCTTAACTTTGTTAAGGGAACAAGGACACATGGGATCTTCTATAAAGCAAAATCTGATCTTGATTTGATTGGATTTACTGACAGTGATTGGGCAGGTGATAGCACAGACAGAAATTCCACATCAGGATATGTGTTCATGCTTGCAGAAGGGCCAATCATCTGGTCAAGCAAGAAACAGAGTGCCATTGCACTCTCATCTACATAAGCAGAGTACAGAGGAGTTGTTAATGCAGCAACTCAATGTTTATGGTTGCAGGGGTTACTTGGAGAGTGTGGCTTCGAATCAGAGTACTCAACTACCATATACTGTGACAAACAGAGTACCATTCAAATCTGCAATGATCCAGTTCAGAAGCAGAGAACCAAACACATTGAGATCCATATGCACTACATCAGAGAGCTTGTGCATGATGGCACCATTCACCTACTCTTCTGTTCATCTTCAGAACAAGTAGCTGATATATTTACCAAAACATTTTGTGAGAAGACCTTCAACAATCTCAAATCACCGCTGGGGATTGCTAATCATGCTGTGAAGCATGAGTGAAGACAAGATTTCCAAATTTTGTTTTACAGTCCATGTTTAAGGGAGGATTTTCCCATGTGGTTTTTGCCTCTTTCCTTGTTTAAATGGACATGCAGTATGTAAAGGGTGACTAAGCCTTGTTGCTAGGCCCTATAATTTTCTGATATATTACTCATAAGTCAGGCTTAAGGGGGGGTGTTAGAATAATCAACCCATGGTTAGCTACCTTAGACATTAAATTAATCATTTTTGTCTTATTTGCGTAGTTCATGAGTCCCACCTTATGCACGTTGTCATTTACCTATCCATAGTGGTCAAACTTGCCTATTTTGACTCATGTAGCACTTGGGAAACCTCAAGGAATCAAATCTTCTTTATTCCTGGCCTCCTAAGCACCCTTCTGCTTTTTCTGCTTTATTGCCTGCTTTTTCAGTGCTTTAAGGCAATTGGGAAAGTTTGACTAGGTGAGGTTGACTAGTTTTTTTTCCTACACATCCTCCACTCTTTTCTCCTATGAAAAGCATGTATGAGTTGTACTTCCATTAACTTTTAGCTTGCGTAAGTGATTTTGCCGATTCATGAGCTCCTTGACAGTTTTGCAAACTGCTTTATGCACCTATGGGGGAATTGCTTAATTTTAGTAAGCCTTCTTTTGACTAGATTCGAATTGCCTCATCATGCATTCCAATCCCTTATGTAATTATTTATTGCAGCAGCCTATGTTATTATAGGGTTGGCTATTGTACACCGAGTTAATACAGTTTAGTGTTCAGCTCCATATTCAGTCTCTTTTGTGAGTGATTTTGCATGTACAATTGATAATTGTTATGAGTAAAATTAATCTATCACTGGGCTTAATTCCCATAATAATTTGAGTAGGTCACTAAAGGAGGACAGAAATAATCTTATGGAAGCCATGAAAAACTTTGTTGACATAAATGCCTTGGTGGCAAGATGTTGTTGGAAGGCTTCTGGTGGAGAGATGGAAGGAGAATACTTTCTGGAGGAATGCATAGCACTAAAAGAAGGCATTTCCAAGATGAAGGATAGGTATGTGAACTTACTATTTGATAGAGATCATCTCTTCATGGTGGCTGAGATGTACCATAGTGCACTCAAGAAGGAGGAAGAAGAATCTGAAAGGCTCACTAATAAGTTGGAGATCACCAGTAACTTATTGAAGAGTGCACAAAGATTCTTTCAAGAGTCAAAGTTGCAGATTTGTCAAATTCAGAGGGAGTTGAAGGTGTCACCCCTTTCATGTTGCATGGGAGGAAATTTTTTGGTTTTAATGCAAGAACCTCATGTGGAGGATAGCCATGAGGAAAAAACAGATTTGCAGGTGCTTGTGAAAAGGTATGAGGAAGACAATTTTGGCCAAGCACTCATTGAGGTTAAGAGGAAGGATGAAGTGTTCTTATATACCAAAAAGAGGGCTGATCACATTCCCTATGGATCAGAAAATAAAATTCCTTATTCATCCATTGATTGGGTGGATAGAGACATCTTTGGAGTGAAGAATGTGGGAGGTGAAGAATTTAATTTCTGCAATAAATTTTTTGTTGGGATTGATATTGTCTTGACATGTGGGCAGTCACAAAGATTTAATTTGCAGCCATTGGATACCTTCCATACACATGCACATGAGGTGAATTTTGATTTTTTTTGTGCTTGAGGACTGTGCAAACAATTTTGATGGGAACCAAGCACTTGGTCTTTTCCAGAAAAAAAGATTGGAATTGTTTTCTGCAAAGTGTCTCTTCCCAATGGGAGGGTTATATGAGGATGAATATTGGGAAGCCATAAATTGGGTGGATGAGTATTGTAGGGTTCTGATACAAATTTATATCCACACTTCTATTTCAGCCTCATCAAGTGAGAATGAAAATTGAGAGAAGGAATGTTCCTTGTTGGTGCAATAGGAAGAGTTGGAGGCTTTCCTAGGTGTTCAGGATGACTTGTGGAATGCACTATCACCCTCCCATCAGCCACATATGTGTTGAGATTACAGCATCAGGAGTCATTCTCCAGTCTTGTGAGTAATATCAAGACAATAGACTTGTGTAGTCCTACAAATATCCTCATATGATTAAGGTGGTGATGTTGTAAAGTCTTGTGAGTAATATCAAGACAGTAGACTTGTGTAGTCCTACAAATATCCTCATATGATTGAGGTGGATAGTAGACTTGTGAAGTCCTGCGAATATCCTCATATGATTGAGGTGGACAGTAGACTTGTGTAGTCCTATGGATATCCTCATATGATTGAGGTGGACAATAGACTTGTGTAGTCTTGCGAATATCCTCATATGATTGAGGTGAACAGTAGACTTTTGTAGTCCTATAAGTATCCTCATATTATTGAGGTGATGATGTAGTAGACTTATGTAGTCCTACAAATATCCTCATATGATTGAGGTGGTGATGTAGTAGACTTGTGAGTAATATCAAGTTCTAAAAATATCCTCATGTTATGATGTGGTGTGCTTTACTATGTAAAGTAGATATACTAGGTGGTGTATGGATAGTCATGGTCAATAGGTGCTAGAAGTCTCCTTTAGGGATTAGCTACCCATAGAGTGATTTACTTTAGCATGTGACTGTATGACCCAGGGTAATACATATGATCATAAGTTTTGGAAATGATCTTATGAGTATGGTATGATAAAGATGATTATTGAATGAAAACACATATGGACCATGCAGAGATATTTAATATAACCATAGATATAGAGAGAGAATTCGAATTGCATATATTGCCACCAATTAAAATTGAATTGATTAGATATCAGTTGAGTATTAACTATGGTAAACAAGTTCATTTAATTAAGGAACCAACTTCTTAATTTATGCAAGTGATTGTTGGAAATAAACACTGATGGAGAAGCACTAGTTCTATTCAGCTACATTCAATTATGTTTAGTTACATTCAGTTACTGTTCAGTTACATTCAATTTTGTTCAGTTACATTCAGTTTTGTTTAGTTACATTCAGTTCTGTTCAGTTACACTCAGTTGAATTCAGTTACACTCAGTTGAATTCAGTTACACTCAGTTCCATTCAGTTCGGCTTAGTACACTCAGTTAACAACTAAGTTAGAGTTAGTTAATTAATGGAAGGCACATATATTCTTATGGGAGATAATTATGGAGTGCCATCTTGGCACCAGATAATGGGGGCGCATGATTAAAGATGGATCAATGTTCTAAGTGTTAACAAGTTGCTAGCACATGCAACTATTCTATTTTTATTTTAAAAACTAATTTGACTTGTTATTAAAGTGCTATGCACTTGGCAAGTTAGATACAGTGTTCCATTTGATCTCCACTCTGTAGTGCTCTTTGTGAAAGCAATATGCTATTGTGTTGTAATCATTATCTACTACTAATATATCATACTCTAAGATCGTTTGCTGGGTTTTTTATCCTTTGAATCAGTAGAGGGTTTTCCCAGGGTATATCCTGTGTTCTATGGTTTTATTTATGTTTTTGGATTATTGATGAGATTTATATGCACTGTTATTATGGGTTAAAGTTTTAAAGTTCAAGTTTCTTCATATTTTGCTCAATCACTAACATGGTATCAAAGTAAGGGCATGCAAGAGCTTAGTTTGCGCAAGCAACTAAAGCCTACGTGATATTGAGAAGTATTGGGCAAAGAGCTTGGTGCCATGGCATCGATCTCCATCCAAACAGAAGACCAATTTGAAGATACTTCCAAATTGAAGGAAAGAGTGTGAATCATTATTGAGGAGAATGATCTAGATGTTTACTTGACCTCATTGAGTGAGGGCTCTTTATGCAGGGCAAATTAAAGAGCAAGTCAACATGCACCTTTTTCATCACTTTTTTAGGAGACAAATTTCATGGAGATGTTTTGATCAATTCGTGAGGAATTAGAAAAAACGGTTAAAAACCCACTTCTGAAATTGATCGATTTAGTTTGCAAGTGAGAATATTTCAGAAATACACAACTTTGTGAGATATATGATTAGGTATTTGAATATCAAATTCTTAGAATTGATGTTATGACCGTTTTCCCAAAGTGGACTAATTGATGGAACAACCCCAAGAGTTGTAAGTTGGATATTGTCATTATTCAATGGATCTTGTGGATAATGAGAGCCTCTTAGAGTTGAGATATCTTCCAAATAAGAGGATGATCATTGGAAGAATTTTTCTTTGAAAGAAGAACATTTGCTTTGGGTTGCATGAGATCTAGTTTCTCCATGTAGTGATTTGCTACCTCCTACATGCACTCAAATTTGCAAAGATATCAAGATCGAGGGACTACAGTAATCTCCGCAAGGAAGCAAACATCAAGAGGGAGCATGCAAAACAATAAAAAGATAAGTACCCAATTTTTTTATTATATGCTATTTAGATCTACATGCTTTTGAATATTTTCATTACAATCATATAGATGATGCATGATTATTCATAAGATATGAATATAGAGCATGCATGATTATTTTATAAAATATGAATTTAGATGATGCATGATTGTTCATAAGATATGAATGTAGAGAATGCATCATTATTTTATAAAATATGAATATAGAGCATGCATTATTGTTTCATAAAAGATATGAATATAGAGTTGCATGCTTGTTTCATAAATATAAATTTGCATGATTGATTCATGAGATATGAAAGTTGGACATGATTGATGAATGTTGGGCTGAATTATTATTTAATTATCATATGATTTTATAAAATCATATTTTGTTTTATTACAATCTGTATTCCTGGACTTGAAGTGTGTTTAGCATATACATTGTTGTTCCTATCTTTATTGGAGTGTTATCAATCTCATGAGTCCAAATTTTGCGAGATGATATAAAGTCTGATATAAGACTTATGTAGGACTGATATAAGGCTGAAAACATCATTCATAAGACATGATATTTAGGGCAGCATGTTTGTTTCATAAACTGTGAAAATAAGACTACATGATTGGCTAGATAGAGGGCTTCATGCTTACCTCATAAGATATGAACATGGGGCTGTATATTTATTTCATAAAATGAATTTTTGGAATGATATAGGGTTGCAAATCATTACATAAGATTATAATGGGTTATGATAAATCGGTTGGTCAATATCTGTACATAACTAAGCAAATCTTTATCAGTATATTGAAAGTATTTCATGTGAATAAAATTAATGAGTATGAAATGCTTCTAACCATGAGAATAATTTGTCTTGTAGGGAAAATTAATATGCCCTTACCTACAAGTAAAGATGTACATGAATGTGGAGTCATTTCGATGGTTGAGCATGAAAGAGAACAATTCGGGAGGTTCCTATGTCTCTTGGGAAGTACAAAAAATATATGGCTTAATTATATTCTGATAGATGTGAAGACTCTTAAAGATATTCTATCTTATTTAGATTCATGTGTCAAATAAAGAGCTCCATATATAGATGAGCATAAGTTTCCGTGATAGAGGACCCATATTATGATTCTCACATTTACAAGGTGAGAGGAAGTTTCTAGTCTCACTAGCTCCTGAAGAACCAGTGTAACTGGTTGATGTACCTCCTGTAAAAAGAAATGCATGATGCTCATATTTAGAAGGAACCTGAGAATCGTATTCAAGAATCTTGTTATGATTCTTATGATTAGTGGTGTGGCAGTCATCAAACAAATATTTTCCTCAGTTGAGGGAAAATGTGCAGTAAAAGAGCCTGAAGAGTTTCAAGATGATGGACTACAAATCTATGGCCACACATATAAAGGTAAATATGAAATTTTATAATTCTTATTTCATATTTGGAGGATCTCAAGCCAGTTGAGATGTATTTGGTTAGTCCCAGGTCCCAGGATCTATTATGTTCTTTGCAGTTTGTACATAGACATGTACAAAGCATGTGTTGTGGTACCTACTTGGTACAAGTGTATGTGGACTCATATATGTCTTGATCAGTAAAAAAGAGTTTTAAATATATATGAAATCTGACTAATATAGTGATCAAGGAAGATCACATGTGTTGCTATAGATATAGCATGTTGAAAAGCAGTAAATATTTTGAGGGTTCTAGTCAGTTATATTTGAGACATGGTACATATCCATGGATGAGCAGCATTGCCAACATTCTTATTAAGCTTCTGTTCGGGACAAGCTTGGTATAGTACATAATAACTCCTCTAGTTGAATAGGGAGTATTGATGTGTCTTCATAGGAGACAACAGATAAATTCCCCACCAATTAGTCATCATACATGACTTAGGCAGCCAAGGGTTGTGATAGCTTGTGGAGAGAATCCACATGAGAAGAGACATGGTCAAAAGTATCAAAGACTATTTATAGTATGGACTGTTAGAGAACAGTTAAAACCTACCAGAGAGGTAGTTGGGGTTCTATAAATATAAAGAGAAGGATCACTGAGAAAGTGATCATGAATTGAAGACCATCACAGAGAATGGAAAGCTCACAAAGAACATCTCTAGATAACAGAATATTCAAGAAGTCAACAAATGTTGAAGATTGAAAGAAAAGACAAATCTTTCTTTCTGTATGTTATTACACATTTGTTGTATAATGTTGTATGTGATGGATTTAAAAATCCATGGTTTCTATTTTAGAGAAACTTTATTTTGGATTTGATCCAGATGATGCTACTTTGTGTAAGTAGTTGGTTGGTCTTTGAGCAGACCTGTTGTGTTTTATGCTTACTACTAAGCATATGTTTGAGTAACTTTGAGGTACATTAGAATAGGCTCTTTATTGTATTTGATACATGTTGAACCTATTATTTGATTGTGCTATCCAGCTATTGTTTTAGCCTAAGATAAGCGATGTACTTTGAGGCTAGTACTACAAAAACTAAGTGTATTGCGGCTAGTACTACAGAAGAAAGATGTATATATGAGAGTACTACAAAAGCAAAACGTGTTTTGTGGATAATAATACATACTAAGGAGTAGCGTAGCTTGGGATGATACCTACTAGGGTGAAAGACTTGATCCTACAATCATTATGTATTAATAGTCAAGCATTCTCGAAAACCCTATATGCGTTTTATGATAAAAACACATTCAAGATGAAGTTTTACTTCATTGAAGTCATGGTCATGAGTTCCAGTACATAGGTACTGATGAGAAGATTGCAAATTTGTGGAAAGATTCTATTTGTGATGAGTTTTAAACACTTTTGAGATAAGATTGGCATGGCAGAGAATGTCTCCCTCGCTAAGAGGGAATGTTGAGATTACATCATCAGGAGTCATTCTCCAGTCTTGTGAGTAATATCAAGAAAATAGACTTGTGTAGTCCTACAAATATCCTCATATGATTGAGGTGGTGATGTTGTAAAGTCTTGTGAGTAATATCAAGACAGTATACTTGTGTAGTCCTATGAATATCCTCATATGATTGAGGTGGATAGTAGACTTGTGAAGTCCTGCGAATATCCTCATATGATTAAGGTGGACAGTAGACTTGTGTAGTCCTGCGAATATACTCATCTTATTGAGGTGGATAGTAGACTTGTGTAGTCCTGCGAATATACTCATCTTATTGAGGTGGATAGTAGACTTGTGTAGTCTTGCAAATATCCTCATATGATTGAGGTGGACAATAGACTTGTGTAGTCCTACAAGTATCCTTATATTATTGAGTTGGTGATGCCGTAGACTTGTGTAGTCCTACAAGTATTCTCATATGATTGAGGTGATGATGCAATAGAATTATGAATAATATCAAGTTCTACAAATATCCTCATGTTATGAGGTGGTGTGATTTACTATGTAAAGTGGATGTGTATGGCTAGTCATGGTCAAAAGGTGCTAGAAGTCTCATTTAGGGATTAGCTACCCATAGAGTGATTTACTTTATCATGTGACTATATGACCCAGGGTAATACATATGATCATAGGTTTGGAAACGATCTTATGAGTATGATATGATAAAGATGATTATTTAATGAAAACACATATGGACAATGCAGAGATATTTAATATAAGAACAAATATAGAGAGAGAATTCGAATTTCATATATTGCCACCAAGTAAACTCGAATTGATTAGATATCAGTTGAGTATTAGTTATGGTAAACACGTTCAGTTAATTAAGGAATCAACTCCTTAATTTATGCAAGTGATTGTTGGAAATAAACATTGATGGAGAAGCACTAGTTCTATTTAGCTACATTCAATTATGTTTAGTTACATTCAGTTACTGTTTAGTTACATTCAATTATGTTCAGTTACATTCAGTTTTATTTAGTTACATTAAGTTATTGTTCAGTTACATTCAGTTCTGTTCAGTTACATTTAGTTCAGTTCAGTTACATTCAGTTCAGTTCAGTCACACTCAATTGAATGCAGTTACACTAAGTTCCATTCAGTTCAGCTCAATACATTGAGTTAACAACTCAATTAGAGTTAGTTAATTAATGGAAGGCACATATCTTCTTGTGTGAGATAATTATGGAGTGACAACTTGGCACCAGATCATGGAGGTGCTTGATTAAAGATGGATCAAATTTCTAAGTGTTAACAAGTTTCTAGTACATGCAACTATTCTATGTTTTTTGTAAAACCTAATTTGACTTGTTATTAAAGTGCTATGCACTTGGCAAGTTAGATACAGTGTTCCATTCGATCTCCACTCTCTGGTGGTCTCTATGAAAGTAATTTTTTATTATGTTGTAATCATTCTCTGCTACTAATATATCATACTCTAAGATCGTTTGCTGGTTTTTTTATCCTTTGAATCAGTAGAGGGTTTTCCAAGGGTATATCCTATGTTCTATGGTTTGATTTATGTCTTTAGATTATTGATGAGATTTATATGAACTGTTATTATGAATTAAAGTTTTAAAGTTCATGTTTCTTCATATTTTTCTCAATCACTAACAATAGCCACATATGGTTATCACTTGATGCCATTCCATCACATGTGTATTGGGTGGAGATTACATGTCACACATGGAGTCTTCTTGTAGAAAATGTTTTGCACATGATCAGTGTAAGGAAGATAAGAAAGAAAAATTCCAAGAGAAGTTGTTGAGGAAAATATATTGCATAAGGTGGTATTTTTCGAGGAAATCCACACAATTGGATATATGCTTTCATTCTTTGATCAATGGTAGAGAGTTGAGCTATTCGAAGTGTTCACATGGAACTTTTAGTAGGAGTGTCAATACCTTATCAGGTGGGATGAGGGGACACTTATTTGTTTTTCATGCTTGTGTTTTTGGAGATAATTGTGATGCATCATCTTATTGTGAGCAGTTTGGGAATCCTTGTTGGTTGGATGATTCCTATACTCATTGGGGTTGGACATGGGACTCACACCTATGTATTTACAGCAACATCATTGTGAGATTCAATGCTGATGTGCATCAAGCGCATAAGGAACTTTATGCTAGGTGGGTAAATATAATAGATTTCCAACTTTGCATTGAGAATTTCTAGTTTTCAATGCAGTGGTTTGATTTCCACAAAATGAATGTCATTTCCTGTGATGATAAATTTGTATGGTGAATTCTAATGTTTGGATACTTACAGTTGATGAAATGGGATCCAGGCATAAATTTTCCTGATAAGTTGTGTGGGAAGTCATTCTCACTGAAGGGGTACAATGCTAGCAATGGGAACCTGACATTGCTTGTTTTGGAGAAACTTTACAGACTGGCTTGATGGAGCAAGTCAACCTTTTTGCACAATGGATTCATGTCTAGTTCTCCTACATGATGAACAAATTTGCAGCACTCTGGAGTGCTTCTACTTGAGGACAAGAATATTTGGGAGGGGAGGACTGTCATGTCCCCATATTTTGGGACATTAAAAGTGTTGACCATGATGAAATTTTGAGGGGCCCAAATTGACATTAATTATTCTTCGTAGGAAAAATATTGCTAGTAATTATTTTGAGGCATGTATTTAATTTAATTTCATCCTTTTATTAATTATGCAATTAAATGATGTGGAAATAAACTTGCCAAGTCAAGTAAGCACTAGAGTCCAAAAATGTTGCCAAAAATGAGAAAAGAGGAATATTTCAAGAAAAGTAGCATAAATCCGGAAAGTAGGATAAAACAGGAAAAGTAGCAAAGTATGAAAAGCAGGAAAGTTCAGAAAAGAAGGAAAGTCATAAAAAGAGGAAAAATAAGGAAAAGAAAAGCAAAGAAAAGAAAGGAAAGTATGTCCTATGTGTGTTTTATGATAAAACACATTTGTGATGAAGTTTTACTTCATTGAAGTCATGGTCATGAGTTTCAGTACATAGGTACTGATGAGCACAGGGGCTTCACTTGTTGACCAATATCCTATCACGTTAGTTCATATTGTGGGTTTTAAAATTATAAAAAATCGAACCAATATATTGCAGGTATTGGGGGGATGAGGGGTTTAAGGTGGGGGTGGGTAGGGTGGTTTATAAGGATTGAGGTATAAAAAGGGGTGGGGAGGAGGTTTTAAGTATTGGGAGGGGGTTTTAACAAAAAGAGTTTGGGTCAATATCTCTCGAAATTAAGGGTATTCTTTAATATCCCACGATCGCACATGCTATGTGAGAGGTTCACTAAGTGAAGTCCCCATACTGATGAGAAGATTGAAAATTTGTGGCAAAGTTTAAACACTTCTGAGATAATATTGGTATGGAAGAGAATGTCTCCCTTAGTGAGAGGGAGTGTTGAGATTACAACATCAGGAGTCATTCTCCAGTCTTGTGAGTAATATCAAGACAGTAGACTTGTGTAGTCCTACAAATATCCTCATATGATTGAGGTGGTGATGTTGTAACATCTTGTGAGTAATATCAAGATAGTAGACTTGTGCAGTCCTATGGATATCCTCATATGATTGAGGTGGACAGTAGACTTGTGAAGTCCTGCGAATATCATCATAATATTGAGGTGGATAGTAGACTTGTGTAGTCCTGCGAATATCCTCATATGATTGAGGTGGACAGTAGACTTGTGTAGTCCTGCGAATATCCTCATATGATTGAGGTGGACAGTAGACTTGTGTAGTCCTGCGAATATCCTCATATGATTGAGGTGGACAGTAGACTTGTGTAGTCCCCAGAATATCCTCATATGATTGAGGTGGACAGTAGAATTGTGTAGTGCTACAAGTATCCTCATATGATTGAGGTGGTGATGAAGTAGACTTGTGTAGTCCTACAAGTATCCTCATATGATTGAGGTGGTGATGCAGTAGACTTGTGTAGTCCTACAAGTATCCTCATATGATTGAGGTGGTGATGCAGTAGACTTGTGTAGTCCTACAAATATCCTCATATGATTTAGGTGGTGATGTAGTATACTTGTGAGTAATATCAAGTTATACAAATATCCTCATGTTGTGAGGTGGTGTGCTTTACTATGTAAAGTAGATATACTATGTGGTGTATGGATAGTCATGGTCAACATGTGCTAGAAGTCTCCTTTAGGTATTAGCTACCCATAGAGTGATTTACTTTAGCATGTGGTATATGACCCAGGGTAATACATATGATCATATGTTTGGAAACGATCTTATGAGTATGATATGATAAAGATGATTATTTAATGAAAACACATATGGACCATGTAGAGATATTTAATATAAGCACAGAGATAGAGAGATAATTCGAATTGCATATATTTCCACCAAGTAAAATCGAATTGATTAGATATCAGTTGAGTATTAGTTATGGTAAAAAAGTTCAACTAATTAAGGAATCGACTCTAGGGATAATTTTAGGGGCGAATTTTAGCCTAGTGGGCTATTTTTCCATGTTTTTCTCCCAAAACAGATTCGCCATTTTGCATTTTTTGAAGCCATGTTTCGACCAATTTTGATGGGGTAAACATTTTTCACCCTAAAAATCGCCAAATTATTATATAAATGATATAAATCCTTGGAAATTAAAATATTTTTTGAAAAATATCGCCAATCATTTTATAGTTGGTGTTTTAAGAATTGGTTATATTCGCCAACATTTATACACTTTTAATTAAGTATGGTTCCTTAAAATCATTCCTGATCAACTCCTTAATTTATGCAAGTGATTGTTGGAAATAAACACTGATGGAGAAGCACTAGTTCTATTTAGCTACATTCAGTTATGTGTAGTTACATTCAGTTATGTTCAGTTACATTCAGTTCTGTTTAGTTACATTAAGTTATTGTTCAATTACGTTTAGTTTAGTTCAGTTACATTCAGTTCAATTTAGTTACACTCAGTTGAATGCAGTTACAGTCAGTTCCATTCAGTTCGACTCAGTACACTCAGTTAACAACTTAGTTAGAGTTAGTTATATAATGGAAGGCACATATCTTCTTGTGGGAGATAATTATGGAGTTCCAGCTTGGCACCAGATCATGGGGGCACATGATTAAAGATGGATCAATGTTCTAAGTGTTAACAAGTTGCTAGTACATGCAACCATTCTAGAGGAAATTTGGGGTCTAAAATGGGCCTTATAGAAAATGTGCCATGGATGAGTTAGATTGAGTTGAATTTTTAAACCAATAAAATTTCAATATCTTTGGTCAACCATTATGGTTGAGTTGGACACATGATGCTTATGTGTCATATTTTTATTTGACAATAGCTAACTCCATATCAACCTCACCTTGGTTAAGTTCTTGAAAAGGTAATCTCGAAATAAGATAAATAGACTTTAACTAATAAATATAGAATATTTTATTTGATCACTACTTCCAACTCCTTTAAAACATAACTTTCACATTAATTATAATTATAGTGGAAGCATTTTGAAATACTAAAAACATCTATTAATGATTTTTTTAAAAATAAAACTGAATAATATTTAATTTTAAATGGACTTATCTTGAAATACAAAATAAAAGATATTTAGTTTTTTAATATTATTAAATAAAATTAAAAAAATAAATATATTTAATTATTAAATCAAAAAAATAGTTAAAGCATTTAAATACTAACAAAATAAAAATAAAAACTATTTTTAATGATACTAAAATTATAATGAAATTTGATTTTACATTTTTTCTCTCTTACCTACCCATTGATCCATATATATATATATTAATATAAAAATAATATGTTTAATTATATTTGTTTGCTTTATATAAATTAAAATTATAATAAAATTTGATTATACATTTTTTTATCTCACCTCATTGATCCACTGATCCACCTAGTGACACCCACACCGACCCACCTAGTGACACCCATTGAGTAAATTCATATAAAAAAATAAACGTTATCTTAATCAAATTCCATATGATCAAATAACCACTAAACGGATTCTAAATCAGTCCTACCCTGGGTTTCCATTCAAAAAGGAAAAGAGGAAAGCAAGTAGTGGGCACGCTGGCCAAATTAGTTGATTGGGGTTTGTTTTTCTTGCTTATTTCACAAATGAATTTGATTTGGCTGGTGAATTCATTGGAATGAATGGCAATGGGAACCTTAGATGAGTTGATCGGGTTTGTTTATAAACCTAAGTTACTCAGATTTTCTTTTTTTCTTGTTTCTTTATCAGGTGAATTTGATTCTTTCGCCTATTTTACTACCTATTACTCAGGGCTTCCTGCGGACAAGTGGCTTTTCTCCCAGCCAAAGGGAAGGGCAGCTCCGCTTCACTTTTCTCCAACTGTTTATCCTGTGGAGGCCTTTGGGATATCCCATATAGGTGAGGCTCCAGTTTGTGTGTCCAGAATCACCATAGATCACTCACTCAGTGGGTAAGGCATAGCATAGCATCCACTTGGATCTAGAGTGGTGCCTAATTGGCTGGTGAATTCACTAGTCCCTCACAACCAATACCAAGGAATGAGTGGTGAGAAGTTTTCACACAACATGGACACCAACAGGTTTTAATGTATATACACCATCACATCTCAGAACAATCCACTGCCAGCAGACAACCTCTTAGTTGGATTTCTCCTACGGAAGCCGCTGAATCAACATTCGAGGTGCAAAAATCATTTCTACACACTATTTTTCAATGCTGTAGTGAAGCGGTCCAGGATGGACTGGTGAATGATCATCATAATTGCGGAATAAGAGAATGCATAATTTACACAAAAAACATGCACAACATTAATGAATGCTCACCCATTGAGTCAGGAATATTTGATGCAACTCTGTTACAATTGGTGGGAAAGGAGATGAAGCTCTATAATTGAAAACTCACAGGAAGGGAAGGCACGATGTTTACTATGTGTGTTTGAATTAAGCTGGGAATCATCGATTTTCCTCCAACAAGTTGAAGATACACAACCGCTAATATCTAGTGGATTGTTTGTTGATTTATATCCGGAGAGTTTTTTACTGTGTACTCTGGTATGTTCTTTAAGCTATATCTCAGATTTTTTTATTTCTTGAAGTTAGTTACATTATTTGGGTGAGTTGGGATTTTGATTAAAATATTCCTAGAATATAAAGAAAAAACCCCTTTCAGTTTCCCTTGGGGAATGTTTTCCTAACATAGGCTTTTAGTTGGGTTGTGCAATGCCCCTGGCCCATTTCAACACTCTATGTTAAGCATATTTTCTCATTTGATCCATGAATCTGTCGATGTCTATATGGATGAATTCAGATTCCAAGGGGATTTTGACAGGGTGTAACTTGTGGGGTTTCCTTGGTGTTCGATGCAAAACCCTAAGCACCCATTGCTATAATATCCCTATGTGATAAAGTGGTGCTTATGCATTAACCGATGGAAATAATTGAACCCGTAGTGTTGATAGAGTTTTTTTTTTATTTTTAAACAAAGCAAATAGTCAAAAAATCAATCCACACTCAATCAGCCACTTCGAATTATTTTGAAGAAGCATTACTAAGCTGGTAACAATCATCCATGGGTGTAAACATATGAACCTCTCCTTGAATAACAATTTTTTTTAACATGATAATGACTAAGGGTATTGTGTTAGGGAATCATAATTTTTCAAAAGGTATTGAAGTTGATCTTGCAAAGGGCACTTCCTAAATCATGACGTAGGACTAATTTATGCCTTTCTTTGCCCAAACGTTTCATTAATCATGCTATTGGTATTTGTTGAGTTACACAAAGGGGCTTGTTGAGGATTTATTGTTGCTATATGAGTGTTTGAAAGCTTATACACAGGCTTCTTATTTCCTAGGTTGCTTCTATAGAAAACTACATGATTATTTGTCTGGAATTAACTTGTTTTTATTACTCAAGATCCATCACTACTGCTAAAGGATTTTGGATTACTCCATTTTGAAACCTATGCCAAATGAGGGAAACATCAGGGCATTAGGGTAACCCCTTAGTCAAGGTTGAAGTCCCTGCAAGTACATTAAATCCTTGAAGATTCCATCTAGGGTGGGCCTTTGTATAAGCAAATAACAACCTGGATTTTTAAAAATAACTATTTGTTTGTATGGTAAAATTCTAAACAGGCCTTATATATAGGTAGAAAGTTTCATCTTTTAACATATGTATATATTACTTGTTAGTATTCATAGGATTTGTATAATCATACAACATTTACCGTATCATCACTACTTTGTATGTAGGTCATTTTCATGCAAAATGTCAAATCGACGTCCAAATAATGAATTGAGTTCAATTGTAATTTACAACAAAAAGGACAATGGAGGGAGTTGGATTCCTTTGAAATTGTCTATTGGTGATTGGGTTACAATGCAACCATCTAGAAAAGGTGATCATAAGGTGAAAAAAAGATACCTAGAAGATGTTGAACGACATTGGAAGGGCATTGTGAAAAGGTTTAAGATGGAAGAAGGACGAAGAAAAGTGAAATAAGTGCTTGTAGCTCATGTATATGAAAAGAAAGAGATTCAAAACGAGTCTATTTCCAAGAAACCAAATTTTACTCAAATCAATGCTAATTGTAAGTATTTACCATTTTATATATTTTATATTTCAATTATAAATAAGCCTTATTTCATGATTTATTCATTATATTTTTATTTCCATTTCTAATGATTATATGTTCATAGGCTTATGAATGTCAAATTGGGAAGAATGGGAGCCGATCGAGTCTATCAATAGCATATTGAAAGTTTTGCATTCAAAAATTGGTGAATTAGTGTACTCTAACAAGGATGATAAATGGCTGAGGAATGAAGGTATTTGGTTTTACAAGTACAACTACATCCTTCCAAAAATAGGTAGAGCATGTGGAGAACTTCAAGAAATCCCATTACCAATATTTCAATCCCATGAGTGGCCAAATATAGAGCATACAATTTTAAGCTCTTTTTGTTATAAGTTATATTCAGAGGTACAAGTTGGAATGAAGGAAAGTGGAGGCGTAGGTGCACATTTAAGCATATTTATGCCATTTTTGGTGTTTCAATTTTTTTTTCCAGAATGAAGAATCACTTAGGGAAACAAATAAAGCATACATGACATCCTCACCTTCTAAGGAACTATTATCAGATATTTTCCATTCTGGTTGGGATACAAGAATCCATGACAAACATGGGGAAAAAATAGAATGTCGGGTAAATCATACCAAGCTATCATTTAGGTGAGTTTTTTTTATGTCTCATGTTATGGATCCTAATAGAATGGATTGAAATATATTTATGTTTCTACTAGTGATATTTTATGTGATGTTGCATCCATTGTTGTAGGTATTGGATAGCAAGACAAATGTTTTATATTTCATTCAAGTTTTGTTGATGGAGATATGTTCATATATAAGGAAAATGGAATTGAATTCCAATAGAGCAAGATGATGATGATGGAACACATTCCCCTATCATACAAGTTGATGTCTTGAAAAATGGGCAATGCTTTAGATCCTTGAAAATGGAAGAAAATTGGACATTATTCGATGTAAGACAACAATTGGATTTGGAAGATGTCAATGATTGTAAGTTTTTTCACAATGGGAAAAAGGTAGTAACTTTTGTTACATGAACTTATTGCTTGTAATTGATGTCATTGATATTTATTTTATGTTACTTAAATATATTGAGTCTTTATCTATATATGTTTTCTTACTTCTTACATTGTTCTTCATAGGTGGGAAAGCGATGAGAGATCTTATCTACTGCAAGGATTGTGTCTTACCATCTAAGCTGGATATTGAAGAGTGTTAGTACAATGAAGATATTGCAAGTGCTCATTCTCTATTTACAAGTTTGATAATGACAACTATTCATCTCATAGTACTTGGTGTCCAAGTTTACTATGATACTTGCAACATGATTTTGTAATTTTCGATGAGGAATATGAGTAGGATGGTGAACTATGCGGATATTAATCATGATATATAACTATCATATGGGATACATTTAAGATATGGCATATGCACCATTGTTTGAATTTGTTAAACTATGTCAATTTGGTTGAATGGTATGTCCATAGTCAAAGTTCATCACTAAATATCAAGCGTTGATTAAAATATATCAACGGTGGTTGTAACTCACTTTAGAAACTGCTTAAAAACTATATCAAGTTGTTTGGAAACTTATTGAAGCATTGGATTAAAATTCATATGCTTTCATGTGCAGGGAGTCCATTTAATTAGACAGTCACATGTTTAAATCCTAATAAATGTTTTAATAATCTAATACTAAGCTTTAAATGTCATATTATGGCACTAGAATTTTTAAAAGAAACGTCTTAGAGTGAGAAGAATTGTATCAATCCTGTATCATCCTTAGTCAAGTATGCAGAGAGTTCTAATTTAAGAATGATTAGTTTGTTTTAATTCAATAAACTAGAAGCAACTGGTGTACTTAAGTCTCTTAGAAACAGTCGGTGTACTTAAGTCTCTTAGAATAAACCTATGTACATTTGTGAAGGCATACACATGACTTGGCCTTAGGTAGTATAAATTTGTTGTCACTCAAGAGTCAATATTATAAGCTTGTTTGGTCAAGAAATATGATAGATGGGAACTATACTGTAACTTGGCTATGCATCATTTTTGCACCAGATATGCAATCTTATTCCATATAAAGGTTGCTTTAATGAAGAGAGTTGTTATGCATGATAATGCCTAAAAACCATTTTTGCAAACCTTCCTTTATGATAAAGTAGGCAAGTATTGCTGGTTACTCCAAACTCATTTTATATCACTTTGTTCCAGTTTATAAGGGTGCATGTTCAAGTGGTGAAAAGGAGATTTATTTCTAGTGTTGGCATTCACAATGTTGAATGTTCTTATTAATTCTTTTTCCAAGGTAGGTATGAGCAACCAAGAAATGGAACTTTTGCATGAAATGAAACAGATAGGGTTGAATCCCAGCATCTTAACATACAATATTCTGATTGGTGCATACTGTAAATATTGCACAGTATCAAGGTTACAAGGATTCTCAAATAAATTTTGGAAAAAGGTTTCATGGTAATTTCTAGTGCCTTTCAGTCTCTCATTATTCTGTTTTCCTTAGTAAGAGAGAGAGGGTGTGCAAAAGGATTCCTAAAAAATATACTAAAAAAGGTTTCATTTCCAGCACATTGATTATGTGAAATTGCAGTCAATGAAGGGGTATTAGATTATTTTCTTTATGATTATACCCAATGTCACCTCGGTTTAGATTCCTTCACTTATTTGGGAGCTGAATAGCTTAGGGGAAGAACCCTATTGTACCTGCATACATTATCAACAAAGCATATGTTTTTTTGTGTAATTATATGATAATGACCAGTTCCTTGGATATGGAGTGAACCTAAATTATATTTATGCAAGTAATTAGAGTAGGATCCAAGTATAGACCAACAATGAGCTACCTCAATCAATTGAATCTGAATTATTAGTGCATACCAAGAGTGCAATAAGCATGCTGGCTATAGGTAGATGATCAATTCACCATATTAAGGGTGAATTACCAAAAAATAGTATTTTTTCCTCCCAACTAGAGAAATGGATTACCACTTTCATGGGAAATGGGAAAAGGTTGCAACAATTTCGGACTTCACAATATGTGTTTTATCCCTTCAACAAGTTTCACATGAAGACACAATTTTTTTGCATTTCCTTTAATCCCCTTCCAAAATAATTTACTCACATTGTAATAGGTCTAAAAATGCCACCATGATTAGGATCAGGAGAGGAATGGCATTCTATTAAGACCCTCTCCTTAAAATATAGAATTGGGCACAAAATAAAGGCAATGCTTATAAAAAGATCATATCACTTGAGAAGGCATACATTTTCTCTCTTTTTTTTTTTTTAAGATCATGAAGCATAATAATAATCCTCTCATCTTAGACATTTTGATCCAATATCTCTTATTTCCATCCTGGTTCCATAGTTGATATTTCTTTTAGTTATTGTAGGCAGGATAAGGAGTCTACAACCACATTGTTTACCTCTTCTTAAACATATTTTCAAATTCAAAACCTTGTAATTAGCTTTCCCATTCAACTTGTTATTCATTCAATCTTTTTTGTTATAATAAATACTTCAAACATTGGCATTTTGTGCCTAGGTCTGCATTTTTAGATCTTAAAACCCTAAAAATAGTGAAAAAATATAAAAACCCTAGATTCTGCAAAATCCTAGAACCCAAAAAATTATTCCAAATCTCAAATTCCAAGTCTTCCTAAAATTTTGGCTTCCCATTCTAAGCCTTGATTTCCCTAAAACATCACCTCCTATTACACCTGGTTCCCTAATTCACCTCCTAGATACCTGCAAAATGGTCAAGATATTAGAATTAGGGTTTTTTTGCTTGCTTTAGAGTTTAAACATAGCTTAGCCTCTTCAAAGGATTCAATTCTTCCCTGAAAGGACATGTACTAACTGTATTTAGCACTATTTTCTAGTCAGTTATACTACTGCACTTATCTTTGGTTAATTACAAGGGATAATAATTATTGCATACTGTTGATTGATACTATTAATACTTACTATTGATGTTGGACAATTAATGGTAACCCTTGTTGCATGTTCAAAGGACAAGTATTGAAGTTAAACACCAAACACTCACATTAACCAATGGTAATGTTATTTGGTTGTTGTAGTTTACCTTTTTAGCTAATGCTATTCATTGTTAAGCACATGGTAATGTTATGCATACTTGCTAGATAGAATTTGAATGGTCAAATAATTATGTGCAAATGCTAACTATGATATGTACTCTGGTTTGATAAGTTTGGTGCTATTTTCAGTCATAATACTTTCCTATTTCTCGCAATACTAAAAGTTATTGACATCATTTACAAGTGTTTGATCAATGACATTCATTGCTATTTAAGTTTCATAATCACTAATTTAGGCCTGATATTAACATTGAACTTTCTAATTGCATTTTTTTTCTAATAGATTATCTAAGTTCTAAAGTTCCTATTACCATGTTTTCCATTGAAAATTTATGTGATCTCTAGTGGTGAGAATTCCTAGGGAGTTACACTACACAATCAAGGAGCTTAAAATATTATAAACTATGTCAAACACCTGTGGTAAGAAAATGAGAATTGTTATAAATCCAAGTGAAATTGCACAAATATGAAGAGTTGGATCACAATTCATTGCATTGTGTCATTTCCTTTGTATAATGGTATACATGTGCCATTTATCAATTTCTTACTGTTCCATTTTTCTCTACTGTATTGGCATAGATTATCTTCTTGGTATCTCTTCAAGGATAAAATATCCTCCTATTATACTTGTTTAGGTTCTACCATTTTGTTTTTCCCAACACAACCCCTTTTGAATTGGCCTTTATTTGGGATTGTGTGGTCTTCCCATGCCTAAAGAAATGTGTGAAAACAGGTTTTCTTTTCTTGGCCAAGATACCAATAGTTAATTGGAGAAATTTCTATGCATGCCTCATATAGAAAGTTCGTATCATCAACATATTTTAGCAACCAGAGTGCTCTGGCCTCAAATCCAGACAGCTGGGTGTATGTGTAATCTTTGTCAAAAAATAGTCTCTAATTCCCTTCAAGGCTTGCTTTGCCTCATCTATGATCCTTTGAGGATCATAATTCTAAATAAGTTGGTATAATATGATAGCAAACTAGCCATTCACCATGTGAAATACTTTTTATCATGCTCTGCTTATATTTTAGGAATCCAGTATTAAACAGGTATACTTAGTACATTTTTTCCTTTGCTTGGAGTCTGAGGTTTTTTTTGAAGACTGTGTAGCTCAAATATTTGAAACCCTCCCTTTTTATGTTGTTTGCTAGTCGATACGCCATTTTTGTGATAAAATGATATAATATATCACCTTTGTTGGGTTGTTCCATTTATAAGAGATTATTATACCAACTCTCGGCCCTACTCTCTTTATTTCTCTTCTTATTCGCATTCACTAGTCAACCAAGGAATTTTATGTTGTTCTTTTGAAGTTTAAAAATTTGTAAAATCAAGACAAGGGTTTTCAGAATTCTTATAAACCCACCTCTCCAAGATCCATATAGTCACTTTTATCTATCTTCTAAAGACAACTTTTGTTTTACCCATAGAAAATAAAACATTTTAGACACTCCATAAGCAATTTTTTTTAGCTTAAGCTGGCATCCTTTAGAATTACAGTCCCCATTCCTGCAATTCATATTTTGACACAACTAGTGTAGGGTATGTGTCCATACTCACCCATAGTAAACCATTCTGTATCCTTCACTTTATTTTTTCTCTCTCTCAAAGACCCAAAGAAGAAGCCAATAGTTTTTTGTTTCCATGTTTCCTAAGTTATCTGAGCTGGGAAAAGTTACATACAACCTACAAAGAAGTCAACCATTCAATAGAAGAGATCCCATTGACACCTATAAGTTATGTATCAACTTTGAGGTGGTGTAAATATTTCAATAGTCCAATTGGATTGCTTTTGTATTTTGATATACTCCAAGGGTATGATGACAAAGTGACCCTTAAAATTGCACTAAACTTCCAAAATGTAAAGAATCGAGAGTATGTTATAGTATTCACACGGTTATCATATCAAGTAGATTAAGTTAGCATTACCAGAGTGTCAGGATTTCTCACGAATATACCCTAGGTCCAGGATGAAAGGAAAGTAGGCATATATGCCAAAACAATGTCCTTGCTTATTTATGAGGAACCTAAGGAAAAAAATTGGGTTAAACTAAGAAATAATTAGTTGACCAAATTGAAAGAGAAGAGTTAATGGATGTATTTATATCCAAAATGGATTAGCTGGCAGAAGGAATGATAAACTTTAGACAACTAGCCAAGGTCTACAACCTATTTCACAGGGATCAATGGTAAATATTTTAGACCCAAAGTTTAGTACTGTAAATCACATTAAAGATAGAAAACCCAAGGAGTTTGTGGATGTGTGTGAGAAATATAATGAGGAAGCAAGGGCTTAGTTGTGTGAATTTGATTTGTATAACTTTTCCCTACCACACCCCTACAAATGGAATCCAAATCCATATGTAGGGGAAGTCCAAGTAAGATCCCTATCTTCTTAGATTCATCATAAAGAATTGACAACCAATAATATACAAAAACATAGAGAGAAAGAGATGAATAACCCTCATGCGTCAGGGATGAGATCTCAAATATATAATATCTCATGGCCAACCATGAGACTCTCACATTAGATGTTGATCTATCTCCCATATTAGAGGAGAAATGGAGGGGATCAATTTCCTGCTTTGAAGACTCCTTAAGGATTCCAGGTGAAGAGGTACTCTAGGCTTGCCAAAGGTGGTTGAAATAATTGTCACATGGTCTCTTAAAGAGAATAGCATTCACCTAGAAACCTACAAGGTTCTCCTTGTTTATGGATTAAATTTGCAAGGAATCCCTAAGGAGACTCGAGTTGAAATGGATGGGATTGAGGCTTAAACCTCTTTTGTTGCAACTTTCACAGGCACCAGCATTGATTGAGGAAAAATAAAGTGATGAATGGAAGGAGATTAAGAATAATGTTGGATACTATGGACAAGAGAAAATCACTAGTTTTTTTCACGTGGGATTTTGTTGATGTTCTCTAGGGTTTTAGCATCGGGAAACCATTCTACAAAACATTCTAGTTATCTCAGTGATTTTTGTTTTTACTTCTATTGTAAATGAATAATTTTAAGATTACTGGATGAAGTAAATAATAAAATAAAGTTAAAAGAGATGAAAATTATACTACTAAAGCTAAAAATTCAACATATGTAAGGCAATGGTGCATGGAGCAACAACAATAATTCAAAAAAGGATGATGTAATAGTAGTAATTTCATCTTTTTTGGTTGCACATGGGTGTGCAAGACTCTAAGCCTGTGTTTGATGATTGAACTATATATTGTAGATGATAAGGACCATATTCGATACAATTTTACCATCTTTTGTACCTAATAAATCTCATTTTGACCATTATTAATATGAGAATATGGTTACGTGCAATTAATTGATGAATGGAATGTGTTGATTGATAAAGTATCTGTTGTATCTAATTTTAGTATTGGTTTTTATGGTGTTATGGATATTTTCATGCCTACTAACCCATGCTTTTCTCTATCTTGTTTTTTCTAAAAGTGAACTTGTGTAGGATTATCTATTATGTGATGTTTTGCAAAATGAAGCGAAAATGTTTTCACTACTTAACTTGTTTAATGAATATTTATGCCTATGACATATATTAACAAGTGCACTTAACAATAAAGATAAATTTATGCAAAGCAAAGCACATTAGATATTTGGTATAATGGTTGGAAGGCATATTTTGATGCCATAAGAACAGTGCAAGAATGCCTACAGTCGATCAAAAAAAAATCAGCTATGAAACTGAAACTAGATTTCTTGAAGGCTTATGACCAATGAGTTGGCTTTATTTTATAATGATTATCTTTCATGTAGGGTTCAATTACCATTTTGTTTCATGGATTATAGGTTTTATAATGTCAGACTCTTTTTCTATTACTATAAATTGTTTCACATTAAATTCTTCAATCCCTCTAGAGGACTATCGCAGGGTGCCCTCTGTCCCCTTTACTATTGTTGTCAGTAGCAAACAGATTAAATAGAATTGTCATAAGGGTTATAACATGTATCAAGGTAGGGATATCCATAAATATGACACATCTGTTATTCAGAGGATGATGTGTTTCCATTTTCAAATGTTAATGGCATAAAGTGAAATGCTATGGTTTTGGTTGTTCTTGGAAAATAGAGATTTGACTAATTTTGCTCATTTTCTGTTCATGTGTTCCTCTTTTAGATGGTATTGAAGAAAATGGAATTTGAAGGCATGCTTTATAATTTTCTTGATTCTACTTGTGAGCTTACAAAATCCCTTTGGATCAACGAACCTTATTCTAGCTTTTGATTTCATATCAATCATTTATACTCTTTAAGCCTGGCCTCTTGTGACCTTTGGAGCTTCAATGTATTTGTTGAGATATGTTGGTAAAACCATACCCTTTGAGGTCTGTTCTATAAAAATATGAATAGTTTTATACATGCTAGTTAGATACACTCTTCAATTTGCAGGAAAAGACCCCCTAAATTAGCAAATATTCATTTCATTTGGCCATATTTATTGTTCAAGGAATGTTCTTGTTGTCATCGCAACAATTTGATGACGCAAAAAATTGAATATGATGGGAAAATTGAATTTTGATTGTAAGTCCCCAATATAAAGGGATGAATATGGTTCAACATTGGTTTATCCCAAGGATATTAAGTGGGGATGTACTTTGAGCTAACTCTTCCTTAAAACAATTTCTATAAGCTTAAATCTGCAAATTCTAGAGTTTAGCAATTGCTTTAAACAAGTCTGGGACAGAGTTGGTTGTTCTTGCATATACCATGGCATAGTCACTGGACTTACCGCTGACCCAATTGATGAACAAACACTTTTGAATGCATTGTTTCATAAATTCATCCTATATATGAATTAGTTGGTGGTTCCTTTTGGGTGCTTTTGGAAGCTATAAATACCGTAGGAATAAGGTTATCAAGCTATTTTGTAGGTTTATGTTCAGGGAGCCCTATGTTTGTTCCAGCAAGAAAGACTGCAGACCAAATGAGTGCACAAAGTCTGCTTCCAAGTTTTACAAAAGGTAAATTAAATTTTTTGTGCTGCTGAAATAATGGAAAATGGCAATGCATGCAGAGGAAAATGTGCAAAATACCCTTTACAAAGGGATGGTATCTCTTTGAGCCAGCGGGAATGATGATTCAATCCTTGGATGGTTTTTTGGTGAAATATTTACAAGGCTTGTTTCTAAACCTGGACTGGTAATACAGAGTGGAACTGGTCGTAATTAGTTCTGTGAGTATCATAGGGTTACGTATACCAAAGTCACTAAGAGTAGTTTTTGCCTACAAAAATCAATTTGCACTTACATATCTGAGAACACTCCTTATGGTTGTTTATATTTATAATGTTTACAATAAATTACATTTGTAATGCAATACAAAAGCACTATAGGAAAATATGCTACATGACATAAACTGGTATTGACATCTCTTGTTGCCTCGATTACTCTTTTAATGTCTAAGTGACACATGCCAGTTTAGATGCTGAAATGAAACTTTACTTCTGAAGAAAAAATAGTGATAGGGATGAACCTAATTGAAAATATTCATGGAAATTTACAAGTTCTAAACTCCAAACATAGCTAGCTCATTTGCAAGTTGAAAAAACCATATGCTCACAAAAGCGAGGAATGATTTTTTTTCCAATGCTTAGCATTATATATTCAGATCATTGTTTCTAATTCGATGACATGGTTGTACATATTTGTACAACAATGTAAATAAATCATATGAGGATGACAAAATTATACGAGGATGACATGGCGTCTTCACAACTTTTCTGTTTATATATTGTAGTTCTAGAAGAGCTACCTACATAAGATCTCTTTACGAAATGAACACCTAAACCAATCATGTTTATATTTTATGTCTTAATTCCTTTAATAAATGAAATATCCAAAGGAAATCTCCCATTTAGGGGAATGTTTGACAAGTTTAAATACAAAATACTTTCCATATCAACAATCTCAGAAGGTATTGTGCCACTGAAATAGTTTGGACTCAAATCCAGAAAGTATAAAATCTGCATTTCTCCTAAAATGTAGGGATTTTTCTAGGAAAAAAAACATTCAAGGAAAGGTCCAGCTGTGTAAGAGCTTGTGATGTAATCAGAACAGAAAATTTCCTCTCAGGCCCAAACAAGAAAGCTCGAGCCTTCTTGCATCTCTGGGAAGGTAGGAAAAATTGATTCGTTTGGATGTATTAGAGACTAGGTTATCTAAAGATATTCCTTCTAACCTTAAAGGATGAAACAATTTTAAAAATCAAGTCAAACATTTTTCCTACTTGTTCCTAAAAATCAACATTACCAAGATCGTGGCATTAAAAATCAGCGTTACAATCTAAGTGTTTAATGATTGTTATTATGCATTTGTTAGCCCATTTCACTTGTATTTTCTTCTTGCTTCTATTTTATATGGCTGTTATGGAAGTTTAGATTTTTGTGTATGGGTTCAAGCTTTTGATCTAACAACATTAGATAGAGGTTTTAGGGTTTCTATAGGGGTGTTAGTGATATAGTGATTGATGTGCGCAAATATGTTTCTTTTCCCTCATCTACTTTCATCTCTATACCCAACACTAAGTAGCAGGGTTACCGTACACTCCTTTCCACTATTTTCACTTGTATCTCTTTTTTATTTTAGCTTTCAGTATTCAGTAGTGACCTTGGCACTCTAACATTCTGTTTTTAATTGATTTCATTTTCCAGTACCATTGACCTATTCTTTTGGTCCCCCTGTGGGCATATAAAATTAACTTATCTTATTATCTCTAATTTGTTAAGGACTAGGTCCCAATAATAATTCCTAACTTGTTTGGCTTCATTTGTAATATGGGTTATATTAGTGAGAAGCTAAGTTACAAGGATACGGATCTGGTTCGCTGGATTTTTTAAAACACAGGATACAAATATGGCAAGGAAACGACAAGTACAAGAAAATATTAAAATATTTTATAATAAATGGTAAAATAGAATGAAGAAACAAAAATATTTAGGAAACATGAGTAGAACTATAAGTTATTTCCAAAAAAGAGAGTTCATGTACCATAACTAATAATTTGATAAGTTGTGATAGGTGAAGTGAGCAACAACATAGTACATAAAGATAGATCAACCCAAGGAAGCTACAACAACAATTAATGAGCATGCAAATCAAGGAGAGATGGTATTATTCTCCTTAATTGTGGCATGCAAATTGAGGTACAATACAACTACAATTAATACTAAAATCATATAGCGGACGACACAATTGTCTAGACAGTTTTTGGGCACGAAATTCAAGGCAGTAATTAATTGTGATAGTGGGCATGAATTCCAAGAAGGAAGAGATAGATCCTACCTTCAATATATATCTTTCCCAAACAAAGATAGATCCTACCTTCAATAGATACAACTTTTCCCAGGATAAACTACCTCTCTTTTTCTTTATAAACAACATTGACAAAATGGAGAATCAGTGATTTATCAGTTGCAATCATATTTCCTAGAAATCATATTGGATTTGAATGATTTCATTCTCATTTCTATGACATGAAATGCACAAGAATGATATCTATAATCTCGATCTCCATATCTATTGTCCAATTGTATGTGCATGAGGGGTACTT
>LPNX010360354.1:6110-17986 GCA_001517045.1 Pseudotsuga menziesii | reverse complement strand
AGGGTGATCTTATCCCCATTATTTATGTCATGAATATTCTAAAACAATTCCACTAACTTGGCATTAGTTTCACACTCATCGAGCTTCATATATGAAAGTGCACCATGCATCCTTTTCATTCAATGAAACATGAGCATGAAGATGGCAAAACACTTTTCACCTTATCCCTCATAGTATATGGAGGTCTATGTTCATATGGAAGCTTAAAAAATTAACCCAACAACAAATTTAATCATCTACATCTAATTGAACCATAAATATTTTATGCTTACACAATAAGAACACACTCATTGACATTAAATGCTTGTAACATTTACCTTGTTTTATTATTTGTATCCCTTGAAAACAAGTTCTGATCATAGCATTTACATTTCTGTATTGTCTTAAATTTTATTTGCAACCATGTTCTCAAATAAAACAAGGAGTGGTTCAAAATTCTACATGAATTATGTGTCAAAACCATACCAAAAAGATACATCTAAAATTTATCATTTTGCTATTAAAAAGGGCCAATTTTACAAATATAGATTACCATTCAAATGTAACTGTTCAGATTCAACAAATTAATAATTACATATATATTCAGTGCAGCCGTCATTCTTGATACCGCAGTGCAACCCTCATTCTGGATAATAACAGTGGTAAAGATGATCATAACCTGTTGTACATGGTGCCAAAAAACTTGGATAATACACTACATAAAGATGATCATTAGTAGTACATGGCACTAAAAAGTTGCTAAACACTAAGACGATAAAACAATGTCAACAAAGTAAACTCGGCATACATAACAAGAGGACCCTAAACCCAAAATTTGGCAAACCTAAACTATTGCAACGTTTGAAAGGAATAAAAACAACTTCAAAAGAGAAAACAAATAGAAAGAAAACTCGAAAATTTTTAGTTTGATCATCTCAATCACTAGTTTTTGCTGAAATAATCAACAGTCAGCAATAAATCAGAAATACAAAAAACACACAGGCAGATTGTCAATAGTAACAGAGAATGACAGTCAGCTCTGGAAGCTCAACTTTATGGGTATGAATGTAAGACTATGGGCGTGAAAAAGGGGAGATTCATCAATTGTTGTGTGCTTTTCTCTGTAGGCTATGTGAAGCAAAGGTTTTCTACACGTGTGTCTAGCCATCTAATATTGGATTCATAGGTAAATTTTTTCATGTATGCACATCATATTTACTCTCATCCATTCATAATTTCTAGACCTATTAGAAGCCCCAAGACTCCACATTCTGAATAGGGTTATTAGCACTATTCACTCACCTCCAACCATCCTATATAACTAAATTTAAACAAATCATTTAAATTTCTGTTTTACTAAAACAAATCTACATTAAATACTAAGCCTTCATTGCCTAAGCCACTATATCATCACTGCAGAAATGGCCTTGTAAAAAGAGGGATTCAACAACTCGATCATGGGTATTGAAGACTACTTCCCCCATAACATAAACTCACCCTAAAGAGAATGCTACATACAGCAAGCCATTTCCATAATATCTCTATTGCTTCAATGAGCTATTCCATCTTCTTGAGAGATTGGATTTATTTTTCCTCATCTGTACTCTACTGGTAGATTTTTGCAAAATATTTAGGGTTATATATTTCATATAGTAAGTGGTTCTTTAATCTATCCATCTGAAATTTGTACCATCTTTCCTTCAAAAACATTGTGTAAACCCTAGAAGGGGACCTACAATTCATTATTTCATTTGAAATCTCAAACATCTTGGTGATGGTAGTTTCCAACACATTTTGGTGAGAAAAAAACCAAGCTTTTGACTCTAGAGACAACCTTGCATATAAGACTAGAATGGGAGTCTCTACCTACAACTTTCATGCTAGGTATATGTATACATATAGATATGTGTTCTCTACACTTTTTCAAATAATGCCACAACTCATTTTCAAATTGAAATTCATTTCGCTAACTGTGAGGCATGAAAGGAATTGAGCTATGTGAGATATTGACAACTTCAAGAGTAGTTGTAAACTTGGTTGGGTAGTTGTTGAATATCATGCACCTTCCCAATGAACAATCTGAAAATATCATGACAACCTTTATTGGAATTTCCTTCATCCTGTCTCTTTTTGAAGGGAGCTACTGATATGAGGCAATCAAAGAAATAAGTATGAATTCCCTTTTAGTATGAATGGAGCTGCTGATAAATGCACAACACTAAAGACGCAGGAAAAAGATAAGATGAGCGCCCGCCATATTTAGAGAATTTGGTTTATTTGATGATGTTCTTTGTGAAACTGGTAATATTTTTATAGGGAGCATGGATGGATCCTCGGCTAAAGTATTGTTTCCCTATAGATTATGCAAAGAGCTCCAGCCTCTGCTGCATCTTGTGTAGATAGAGACCTTGGAAAGTGCCCTACTACAAGATGTGTTGAAGGGGAGCTTCCCAAAGTGTTTTTCAACTCTGAGCAGTGAACTAAGCAAATCGACGCCAACGAAGGCTGATTCAGTGTCACTGCGGTACCTTACAGGGTAGTTAAAACCGTTCTCGAAGAATTCTTTTTCATATGTGTTTTATGTGTAAAATATTCGTTAGTACCTGGATTGAGTCAGAAAATTTAATGTCCCCTTTTTGGAATTTTATTAAATGTCCAATTTTCCAATTTTTTCACAATTTTGGCTCTTGACTAGTTTTGATGTCTAGACCTCCAAATTGACCCAAATGCTTCCAAATTTTATCTGAAGGTACATGAATGATACTATAACTTAAATATAATGCTCATGTATTTTTTGTGACCTCCCAATTACTTCTGAAAACTTGTTTAATGTTCTTTTCAAAGTAGGAGTCTTTACTAGCAAATTGGGGCTCCAATTCCCCCCGGGTAACTGCCAGAAATGGCGTCACAAATGATCCCAAAGTCACTTGAATTTATTAAAAGAGGATGGTTATGTGTAAGGGACATTTTAAAAGTCTCATATGCATCATGGTTCAGTTTATACAGTCTGTTATGACTCTTTCCAAAACAACTCCCAAGTCACAATTTTGACCCTTGGGGAAAATGCACCAAATCTTCTCCCAATGCGATAAAAATGAGTAAAATGGATTCCAATGATTAAGTAATGAACATGAGACTTAAAATAAACATTAATTACAGTCCATACATCATAAATTTATCAGAGATACATTCCTCCATTCGAAATAATAAGCATTACCATGGCATATATCAAAATAGAGTGGAAATGGTCATTGTTTGCTCATTAAAAGTCATTTTGACATACAAATCTTGGGAATTTCGACTTGAAACCTTTTGAGAATGAATAAAAGAGAATATTTAACTGATTCCAATCATAAATTGACAATAAAAGGCTCTCCCAATTTAAAATCATCATCATTACAATGGTTCACAACAAGATAGTGGGGAAATGACACTATTTCTTAATTGTTCAACATTTTTACATGAATTCTTTTGGGTATTTCGACCTGAGAGTCTTATAAATAGGAAATATAGAGCATATACATCATAACATAATATAATGAGCATTATAATATTCCCCAAAGATATCAATAGCTCACCCAAAGCGCAATCCCTCCAATGGCATGAATATGGTGTGAAAACTGGAAATAGTTGAGAGAGAGTGTTGCAATAGAACAATCCACATTCTTTCCTGTAGCTTACACCTGAAAATAAGACTCCATGAAATACATGAGTGGCCTTTCCAAACACCAACTCAAATGGGAATCTTTCACACTCGAAATTGGCTTAAGCAAGAAAACTAGTCATCCACTAGCTCTCACAATTCACAAATGACAATTTCACAAATGATCAAAAGATTCTTCTCAGGGATGATCCCTGTATTTTATAAACATTATTGGTATTATAAGTTCCAAATACATCCATAAACCAAATCCAAGTCGAATTGGTGTGGCTTCTCATGCTATGCCATGTGGCCTCTCTCTTCACCTTCCCTCTTCTCCCAAATTTGAGTAGGAGCCTCTTGGCCTTCTCCAACTCCCAATTTCGACCTCCAAGATGCTCTATTCAGGCCTGACATGTCATTATGTCAGTATTTCAGCCTTCATATCTGACTTGGGTCATAACTATCATAGAATCTCCATCATTGGTGTCATAGTTGTCATAAATGTAAGGGGAATCTAGCCAAGTGTCCATGAAACTCCCATTTGGCTCTTCCTCTCCCATGTAAGTTACAATTCATCCCAAATTCGACCTATAAAGTATATGTACAATTATATTAACATTATAATACATACAAAAATATTAGACTTCCCATATATTCAAATTTTCAAGAGAAAGATACCATTTAACATAGGAATTCTAGCTAGTGTGGGCCCCATAGTCTCCATGTGTCTTCATGCTCTATTGCCACTTCCATTTTCTCTTGTATTTATTTAATAATATCAATTATTAAATATTTATCCCCTTATAATTTCTAAACATCATTTATTATCCCCCTTATTCCAAATCTCAAAGCCTCCACCTCCAACCTAGGAATCTAGTGATTTTCCTCCTTGGCAATTATTTGACTTTTAGCATCCATTTGACAACTTTCATGAATATGGAAAATGTGATTTGGACATTGTGACCCAATGCCAAATTTGGGAGATTACAGAAAAGAACCAAACATTATTATTTAGAACCATCACAATTCCTTTTCCAATGATACTGAGTTATTCAAACTATGCTTTTGTGCAGAGATGTCGTTGTTCGAGTACTATGAGCAATCTCTTGAAGTTATTTTCTCTCATACCCATTATAAATTTACAGGGAGGCTTAGGAAATGGAATAAAAAATAGTCGAGTTTGTTACCAAAGAGGAGGGGTCCTCATGTCAGGTGACTTAGCTAGGTACCTTGATGCACTAATGTAATTGCCTAACTGATGTGTTTTCACTTCCTAAGGAAAAAATGAATCACTAAGTATTTTGGTCACTTTGATGTGAATAGGACCATTGTGAGTCCAAGAACTGACAAATCCTTACTTGAAGCATATCCAACATACTTGAGCCATGTGAAAATAGTCCAAAAGTAGTTAGACTTGCATTCATTCTCTCATATGCACATTCAAGATGGTGAAGGTGTAAGAGGTGAGGCTCAAATGGCCAATATCTGTGCATCAATAAACTAGTATTCAAAGGAAAACTGATAAATTCCATTAACACAGTCAGATCGAATGTAATGCAGACACCATAGGATTGTGAATACCTGAGGCTCCACAAACTAGTTGGGAAGTCTAGAAGTGGTTCTGGACATCCGGGATCAAGGAACAGGGCTGCCAAAGACAAACATAGATTTGTTCAAGTTAAGAAAGGAGAATATGTAGCTGGTGGTAGGAGAGGACGTAGTTTTAAGTTAGATCATTCCAATGCAATATAAAGCTCTAGTAAAACGGTCCCGAGGAAGCAAATGGAGGAAAAAACACTCATGGAATGGATTGAGAAAGAGTGGATAGGGATTCTAAGCCTTTCTCTAGGATGGATGGGTTTCATTTTTAGGTGGAAGGAGGATGTAGAGAGGATTTAAAAGAGTATATGTGGTTCTGGGTTCCTTCTCTGTTAATGATCAAATATTGGTCTCTATGATTCAATTCATGAACAAAAAAGGCTCCTAGACACACATATTTTCTCCTGGGATCATCAGGTTTTACACAATGCTTCTGAAATATAGTATGTTGGCTCAACATATTGAAAACCACTCATAATTGGACCCAAACCAATAGTGTTCATGAAGTATCACCCATACTAGTCTTGTTTCCCACAAGGAATTGTGCTTTACTCCCTGAGGTGAAATCGTGCAATCTAGTGTAGAGCAACCCTATTATCAATCTTACAAGAGATCCATCTAGTGTACCAAGAAGAAACCCTATTATCAATCTTACTGTAGAGCCACATACAATCATGATAACCATATGGTGGGCCACAGATAGGAAATGTCTCACAATCTAGGAAACCATCTAGGGAGTGATGACACACATGCCCCCCCTATATTTTGAGAGTTAAAATCTAACTCTTTCAAAAGATAAATACATTATGATTTCAAAAATATATGATGGAGGCACAATCACTTTGTTCGTGTTGAAAGTTGTACTTAGAAGTGGGAAATCAAGGGTTTGCAACCTTAGTTTTGAATTCATAGTTTGGGACCTATTATGAAATTAAACTCTTGGTATTTACATGAAAAAAATAAAAGGAAAACCAAGAGTTGGGCTATTTGCTAGTCTAAATTTTGTGACGATTTCTCTTTTGTAGTGAAGTCTCCTAAAGTGACTACAACTTTGAAACTGATTAAAGAATTTTTTCTTACTAACAAGTTGCACAATTCCCATGTTATTGTTGTGTTCCCTTACCATCAAGAACTAGCTGCAATTAAGATCCGTATTAGACAATTGGACCTTCTTTTGTGTTGCAAGGAGATTGATTGGGCTTGAGAGGGTGAACATGATTTATAGGATTTCAAGAATCTATCATTTAAGGAATTTGAAGGATCCAAGGCTGTTAAGGTAAAGAGTGAATATGGTGGTAATGTTTCATATACATAACCCCTAACGTTGCAATGAGTTAAAAATGGGGGTGAGGAGAGACCCATGCTTGCTTATGTTGTAGATTAGTGCGATGAAAAAATTATGGATGATCTCATAAATCTAGTACTTGAGGTATATGAGGACCTAATTCCATAGATTTTCATTGAAATCAAGGGAATAATGGAAGAAGCGAGGGTGATGAAAATTGAATTATGTCTAGATGTTATCACATAAGACACCGATTACAAGATTAATACCAAAGTTAAAGAAAAGGTGAATAAATAAACTAATAGAATGTTAGCTACATGATTGATGTTTATGGTTGAAAAATATAATATGATTATCCCAATCATGTTTCAAATGAAGAAGGTGTAAGATTGAATCGCAAACAAGATTCATCCATACTCAATTTACAGTTCACGGTGGTGATGGGGAGAGCAACAACAAGCTGCTACAACACCCTCGGTGGTGACTAGGGTTGCTACAGCAGGCATGGTGGCAGCACCACCACCCTTGGTGGTGGTCTAAGGATACAACAACAACCTTCCAGGTGGTCTAAGGCTACAACAACAGACTGCCATCACAGGTAGTAGTAGACCACTGTTCCAAAATTTTCTGGAATTCTAATGCAACAATAGAAGGTTTTAGCGCTTGGGTAACATTACCATGCATATAACAGATTTGAAAAAACTTACAACAACTATAAATAAATAAAAAATATTCCCTTATATTCTTTGATTGTGGTGTTAAATCACTTAACATATTCACCCTTAACTTATACACTACTACATTTCGACCAAAAATCCGACGGCAGTATTGTCGGATTTTCGACACTTCCCTGTCGCATGTACGACACTATGATTTTTTTTAAGCGTTGGAAACTTGTCATTGGTTATCCGACATCTTTCGAAACCATCGGTTAAGCGACACCTCAGTTTACCGTCGGTTAAATGTAAAGCGTCGGTTAAGCGACAGCCTTTCTTCGACGGTAGTGAAATTTTTTTAAGAAAATAACCTTCATGCCATAGGTTAAGCGACAGCAGGGCCGTCGGACAAGCGAAGGTTAGTCAATTTAAAAAAAAAATAACCTTCATGTCATCGGTGAAGCGACGGATATAAACTGTAATCGTCGGATAAGCGACATGAAGTGCCGTCGCTTAAGCGACGGATATAAAGAGGACGCGTCGGATAAGCGACGGTTAGTCAATTTAAAAAAAAAAATAACCTTCATGCTGTCGGTGAAGCGATGGATATAAACTGTGATCGTCGGATAAGCGACATGAAGCACCGTCACTTAAGCGACGGATATAAAGAGTACGCGTTGGAAAAGCGACATGGAGAACCGTCGCTTAAGCGATGGAAGTGAATTTTAAAAAAAAAAAATATTTGCATATTGGGTATATTTATAATAGGGGTAGATTCCAAAATGTTGGGAATAGAGTTTATTTGACTTCCCTATCTGCATAGATTTTTACACAAGTTTCCCACCATTCTCCGAATTTGTACAAGGATTGGTCAAATTTAAGCATTGAAGTCGGGGAATTGACATAGATCAACAACCAAGAATCTTGACACGATATTCTACCCTTTTGCTTGGTTGGACATTATTACAATTATATTATATTATCTTATATTTGAGAAATTAATGCATCCCTCTCCAACATGCACTCATCATGTCTATTACAACAATTACCTCCTAGTCTATGGTCATTGAGCAACAAAGCTTTAAATCAATCCAAATTGAAGAACTTTGGTGCTATGTTGGGGGTGTTACCCTCCCTCTTTGCATGGATGTCGGGGTAAATATTTGAGGCCATTTTCCTGCCAGTAGCAATATCATGAAGCTATGAGGCAACTGTTTTGGTCACTTTGAGCTGATCTAGGATCTCTCTGGAGATTTATTTCAAACCTGTGAATAGAATGTCTGTCTAAAAAATCATTTCAGAATGTTTATTTAGTAAAAAAGAAAGCAACCTTATTTCCTGAAGTCTAGGTATGTTGGGGTCAGTAAACAATATTTTTGGACATCTACAGCAGCTATACTACTCCAGAATATACAAATATATAGGAAAATTTTCCCCAAGCAGACCATCAAATATCATGGTCATCAATGCACCTTTTGATTGTGATGAATATGGTAGTTACATCTTGCTAGAGAGGATTGGCAAATTTTCATTATTGTCAATGTATTAATGAACTTTCCAAATTAAGAATCCTGAAGATTATTTTACATGGAAGAGTATTGGCCTCCTATTCACCATTTCGTTCAAGGTGATGAAGACAGGGGAGGTTTTAGAATAATCCTTGACCACATTATCTACTGAATGAGCCTCAATGACATCAAATAACTTTCCAATAATATATTTCACATAATATTCACTGTCTACAGTCATTAGTGATGATAACAATATACAATGAATAGAAGCATACACAGTGTGTTTGAGGGAGAAAGACAGTTTTTATTTATTTAGTAAAATGCTTCACTTTCTATATTGTAAGGTTTACATACATTTTACTTTAAAAAAGGTGGTACATTAGCCACAGGCATAGTGAGCTGATAACTAGTCCTATCATCAATTAAAAATGAAGCCACACAGGGCCAATATGTAAAACCACCGTCAAGGCTACACAATTTAACATAGCACAAATCATAAACAAACTAGAGAGTCAAGATGGCCAAAGCAAATTTTCATGTCAAGCAACTGCTGGGATAGTGCCAGCATTGGGGAAAGGGTCGTTGTTCTTGGGTGTTTCCCCCATCCATCTGCTGTGAGCTCTGGATTAACCAGAATTGATCCCCATCTGTCGTTTCCCTGTTTAGGCTCCTTAGGTTGCTCTGACCTAGAAATATCCAGTGGAAGAGTTAGAAACTTATGAAAGTGTGGGACTTCAGGGAGTTGAGGTGGTGGGACTTCTAGTTAGTCAATTTAGTTTTATAGCCTCCATATCAGTAGAACTAAAGAACTGAATGAGATTTGCTTGTAGGGCTTACATTGAATAATAGTGGATATGAAAGGACATCTAGGATGACTTTAAAGGACTGCTGAGGTAGCCTTGACCTCAGGAAAGACTCCAATAGAGGAAGGGACGATTTTTTGGTGTTCTTTAATAAACATTTATAGAAATTCCTGTTGCTACCTGAGTCTGTTATCTTACAATTGCTGATATCATTCCTTTGTGTTGGCCACATTGTATTCTACTAGTTGTTGAATTCATTGCATTCTAGCAGCCTTTTTGGTGAATAAAAAGGTTTTATATTAATATACAGGAGGAAATACATGGATCTCATATTGATGTCCAATGAGATTTTGTAATTTTGTTCAACTGGAGATAGAGCCACGACTTTGAAGAGGAGTCCATGTCTCCATTTTAACAA
Source organism: Pseudotsuga menziesii (assembly GCA_001517045.1). Classification (NCBI taxonomy): domain Eukaryota; kingdom Viridiplantae; phylum Streptophyta; class Pinopsida; order Pinales; family Pinaceae; genus Pseudotsuga; species Pseudotsuga menziesii. The sequence goes on along the minus strand of LPNX010360354.1, from coordinate 8,092 downwards.
AAAATATTTTCAGCTTTTGAGAATCTGAAAATAAATCTGAGTTATTCTTTTCTAGCAGGACCTATACTTCTGAATCTGATATTTTCAACTATGCAAGCTAGACTGCATTTCAGAGCAAATAAAGATAACCTCCTGTTCTCTTGATAGATTGTACAGTGTATACTGAATAATAAGATTACTACTGCCATACTTTATGCTAATCATTTTAGTACTGACTGATGATAAGAGTTTAAAAAGGGAATATCCTTTCATGGGACAAAATTACCTATGAGATGTGCCATCCTTGGGTCTGTTTCTCCATCACTGCTGGAATCATTAAACTATGAGCTAACCTTTCTCTAATATTATGCTCACTAACTTGGTTCAGTACTTTCTACAAGTACTTTGGATGCTAATTAGATACCCACTGTTTGAAACTCAACTGAATCCCTGACTGTCGGTGCACTAATAAGTGTGTATGGTTTTCTTTTTCATGATTTATTTGGGCTCATTTAATCACAACATTTATCAGTTATCTCACATTCCATTCACATCATTGTATTAAACAAACATAACATAGAAAAATGGTGAGAAAATTAATTCAAAATAATAGATAGATGATATTTATAATGAGAAGCACAAATACATGCCTGGAAAAGATTATTGGATGTTCTGAGTCCCGGAAATTTCCCATCCAATTAATTTATTGCTGTAGCAGTCACTCCAACATGTTATTTATGTTCCATCATGTGGGTGACTGTCACAGTTTACAAATTACAAGGCATGCCAGAATCAAATAATCTGATGGATAGTAAAAAATTTGGAGTATGCACCATCAGTTGTACTTGGATACTTTTGCAAACAGCATATTAAAAATGATATACTAGCATCTCACCTTTTGTGACTGCACTAGGATCCTCATAGAAGCCCGCAATTATTGCCACATGTCCAGGCCTTGATTCTGTAGGAGGTCGTGCATGTGAAACACCCCAGTGCCCTTTCTTCTGGATTATGCTTCTTAGGAAGGGGGCCCTAGGGTTTCCATCACTCTCTAGCTCAAAGAACTTGTCAGCACGCAAGCCATCCACTGTAAGACAACCAGAATATCAATGTGAAGGGAATCTGGATATTTGTAAGTACCAATTTATACAACACAAATGTAATGCAAATCCTATTGTCCACACTGTAATGCGTAATATACAGATTATGACCTAATTGCTAACTGTTCATGTGATTAAATAGAAAGTTTTGGCCATGAGGGCATAGCACATCTATAAGGAGGATACAATGCAATCTCTGTCTGAGGATCTATATCTGACCAGATATGAATTGATGTTATCAAATTCTGTTGGGTTTTAAAGATTTGCCTTGACATAATCCTTGTAACATCCTTACCTAAGTCTTACTGCTCATTGAACAGAGTAGATTCACAAACAATGAAAATGCAGAATCTGTTTTCAATAAACATGTCTTCAACTACCTAAATCAGAATGCATGTTCTCATGCTATGTAATAAATTAATAATAGCTTCAAAGAGTGTCCATACATAATTTGGTAATGGTAAAAAGAGCATGAACTTGTTCATTATAGACAGATCACCAAGACGCAAAATTATTAGCAGATTGCCTATCCTAAACAGAGCAAAATTATAGAATTACAGTGTGATAAAGCTGCAACATTGTCATGTTCAACAAATTGTTACATGTGGATTCATCACCCATTCAAATTGAAAGTTGTAGCAAGGTAGGTATGTAGCACACAGATTAAGAATACTCTGGACGATTATATCAAAAATTATTGAAATATGGCAGTTGAGGCAATGGTATGTGAATAGTTTCCATTGTAGTTGATTTTGACATAAAAGGATGTATAAAAAGAGGTGCTCACCTGATGGAAGAAACAGAAAAAGGGTGAGAGACAGAGTATCCAAAAGTTGAGAAGTCATTCTGCATAGTGGTTTTCTGAACTTAATGAAAATCTAAGATCCTTTTTAACAACCAAGG